>JARYGA010041626.1:0-86789 GCA_030545235.1 Helianthus tuberosus
AACCTTTAACACAAACGACGTTTATTTTTCTGGTTAAGTTACCTAACATGCTTTGCATGTGAGGGCTTTTTGGTCATTTTAGTTATCTTTTCAATAGTTCTTTTGTTTTTTATAAATATTCCATTGATTACACCTCTTACTAATACCTAGAACCTCCATCCCCCTTCATCAAAAGTCAAAACCCAACCGCCTAGAACCCCCATCCCCACACCTCCGGCCACTCCATAACTACCACTGCCAAAACTGTTCACCACCACCACCACTCAACCCACCCACATGGTTCCACCCTACACACCCACCTCCAATAAATATGTCTTTTTTTTTCTCAATAGTTGTTATCTAAATTAATTTTCTAGAGGTTTTGGTGTCACATTCAAACAAAACTAAGTTGAGAATAATGATTTTTTACAGCACTTTGTATAGAGGTTCAGGGTGGAAGAGGAAGAAACATCGTTTGACCAAAACTAGTTCACAACAACCGCAACTCTTCATATAGTTTAGGCATCACCACAACCACTGATCGGAAACCCAGTTCACCATCTTAATTCGTTTTTTTTTTTCAGGAGACTTCACCACCACAGAAATCGATTCTTACAAACAACCCAAGACGAGATCAAAATCAGTATCTAAACCCAAATCATCGGCATTGAATGATGGTGGTTGGCGTTTAAACGAGATTCCGGCCACAGCACAATGGTGGTTGGCGATGCAGAAAGCTGCTGGTGTGGTGTTTGTGGTCATCGACTCATCGTGGTGGTGGCCGGAGGGTTGTGGTGCGGTGGCTGGAGAGTTGTGGTGTTGAGAGAGAGAAGTGGAGGAGGAAGAGTGAGTCTGTGTATATATTAGATTTATGGAGTGGCCGGAGGTGTGGGGATGGAGGTTCTAGGTATTAGTAACAGGTGTAATCAATGGAATATTTAAAAAAACAAAAAAGCTATTGAAAAGATAACTAAAATGACCAAAAATCCCTCACATGCAAAGCATGTGAGGTAACTTAACCAGAAAAATAAACGTCGTTTGTGTTAAAGGTTGAAGCTGTAGCAAAACATGAACATAAAGGTTGATTTTTGCCGATTTCATAGTGAAAGGTATAGAGTGTAGTTTCGGGTAAACATAAAGGTTGTTTTCTGCAATTTTGTCTAATAAAATTGATGTTATTTACGAAAACGCCACCATGCCAATCTAGTCCATAGATTGTTTTAATCGGACGATCCATAAGCGTTCTCACCGTCCTCACACTTTCTACCGTTTTCTCCAAATCCCGGCCCTATATATATATATTCTAAAAATAAATTCGTAACTTAACAGATGTGATAAACGGTATTTTTAAAACCGAAGAAACGACAAAAAATGAATTTTTACAATTATTACAAAATATATCATATTTTGTCAAAATAGAAAATATATTATTTTTTAGTGAAGAAAATATATATTTCCTTAAACAACACAAAAATATATTGTTTTGGTAAAAACAAAAAATATATATTTTCTAAGTTTAATCTTAAAAATATATTATTTTTAAGATATATGTGAAAGTATATTTATTTTTTCCAAGCAAAATTTGTAGATACTCTTCTATAAAAATTCTCTTAAAATATGTATATTTTAAGAATATAAAGTTGGTGATTTTTAAATATATAAAAATAATATTCCGGAAAATTATACATCAATTAAGTATTAAATACTTAACAAATACAAGAAAATACGCATTCCTATACGTATAAATACACACCGGAATACACTACCAATACTTGGTAAAATACGCAAATACAAGTATATCTATACTTGGAAAATACATATGTGAAAAATACATGATGAGTCAAGTGATAAATATATTATTTTTAACAATATTCCAAATAATTGAATAGAAAATAATTTAAGTTAAAATATCCTTATTTTAACTAATAATTATATAATTGGGAATTATATAATGTACATCAATCGTATAACTCAAAGTATACTAAATCCCAAAAATAAGTCTTAATAAATAAATAAGGCTAAGAGTCGTTACACGACCTAAACGTCTAATAAAACCTAGCACGTTTGTAGGTGATAGTACGACTCGTGGAAAGGAGACTTTGAGTTACGAGACTGCTACGCAAATCAGTGAGTTCATGTTCCCCTTTTCTTTTAACTGTTTTCGGATTTATAACTTTCGGGGGTGAAATACATGTTTCAAATGGTATGGTTAGCTAAGGAATGAACTGTTAGATCATGTGAATGGGTAGGTGATACTTAAGACCATTAATCTTTGTATAAAGACCGAGGGGCATGAGTGATAGATCTATTTGGGTGTTGCGAGCCCCACCCATGGGTTCGCGAGTTGGCCGCATGTGGTGACTATGTCGTTCTAGGCGGGTGGCCCGGTATGAAATCCGCTAGGTTTGAGCCTTCCTACACCATTGCATACATATTAATGTCCTTGCAAAACATTAATTGGTATGTTCATAAACGCTTTCATACCGGATTACAAAGGAATGCTTACAAATGTTTACAAGATTATTCGAGCTCACATACAAAACACATGAACTCGCTCAACTTTTGTTGATGTTTCAAATTACATGTATTTGAGGAAACTAGATGGATCTGGCAGCTTTGGGAAAGTTTTCAAGAAGTGTTTTCAAGTTTGATGTCATCCTACTTTTGAAGGGCTTGATTTGGATATCTTATCTTAGATAGGATATACGAATCAAAGCCTTGGTTTAAAAAGTCTTTTGTTTAAAAGTCCTTTATGGAACTTATTTCTACTTTGAATGGTTTGTAAACTAACATGAAGTGTGTTGGTTGGTACTGAACAACTTGTGTTTGTATTATTTTAAAACTTATGAATGGATGAACATTATGTTTTAATCATATAGTTGTTTGTTATAATTGAATGCAACGATATTGATCAAGTCACACATTACACGCTTCCGCAAAAGTCAGGGCGTGACACTGTCTGGGATTGCTGGAGTGGTCATGGGTTGAGATACATGGAATCACGAGACAAGTCTATTGGTTTTCTTACACTTGGATTTGAAATACTTAAATAATGAATTATGCTTCCGCTGAACATGTTGGTTATTAAGTTTGTGTTTAGAAACATATTATTTTAATGAATGGAAACTTTTATTTGGAATTTTGTTATGAGTTCAATGTGATTAGTGGCTAGATCCTGGTACGTCACACGCCTCGCGGGGGTTCCTATAACAATCCTCAAGAAAACCGACACCCTCAAATTATTTCTGACACCCTAATATATTTTAAAATATCCCAATATGTCCCAAAATACACCCCATATGTGAAAACGGGCCCCGAATACCTTAAATATTATTAAAAATCAATTTTGGGGTTTAGGCGGGCCGCGTAAAGGACCCTTAACCCTTACGCGGGCCGCGACAACTTAAAAGCTGGCACGACCCTGGGCCGCCACGTGGCCCAACACACGGCAACCCTATAAGCTGACCCAGCCAAGCTACGCCTTTGACCGGGTTTGACGCGGGCAACGTAGGCCCTTGCCTACTCTTACACGGGCCACGTAAAACCTGAAATCAGGCCCTATATAAAGGAGGCCTCGGGTTTCAACTCAAAATCGTTCAAAATCTTTTCTGTATCTCGAATTCTCACATTATAGGCATTATACTCGGGTCTAATACCCCCTAAATAGCAAAGTTCTGCTCCATTGTAAGTATTATAACCCCTGGATACGTATTAGATACGCTGCCCGATTGATCTAGGGTTCCGTAACGGCTGTCGTGGTTCTGCCTGACGTAGTCGTTGGAATGCCGTCTCGGGGAGGGTATTACTAATGTTAAAATGGGTTATTATACTAACGCGTGTGCATTTGTGTAAATTATAGATAATTCTCAGGAAACCCTTACGGAAAATCTAAGACAGCAATGTGAGTTGATCCGTTTTTTGTACACCATTTATTAACTATTTTTACAAAACCTTAAACGTTTTTCCATGCGAATAACAGTTATTGAGTATTTGTAAGAATACAATTATCATGAGTATGTTGGGGTTTTGTATACAAAATTTGTTACCACCTGGTCAAGGAGTAACATTTCCACAAGTTGAGTATGACAGTACCGTGGATGTTAATTGATATAACTTGGAAACAAATGTAATTGCGAGATCGCCCTCAATACTGTACAATGGTTTTTATTTAAAACTTGATTAAACTGGGATTCACTCACCAGTATTTCCCACTGATAAATGTTTTTAAACGCGTTTCAGGTAACAAACTGTGAAAGCCAAATAGAAGCCAACTGGACAGCACTGAAGGCTTGGAAAAGTGGCAATAAAGTTACCTAAAATAAAATTGATGTTTTTATTAAATAAAATAGGATTTATTCCTATAAAAGTATGTGTAATGAAAACTTGGGTTTTATCCCATTTGTTTAATGTTATGAAAATGTGGTATTTTACTCTGATTCAATATTTCCTAACTACGGTCCTGATGAAAAAATCCGCTGCCAAATTAGACAATACGCGATACCACCAAAACTGGATCGCGGCCGCCCGTTCCCGGGGACTTGGGATCGGGGGTTGCGACAGAAGGTGGTATCAGAGCTAAGCCACTGATTCAGCCACATAAGTGTTCTGCTGACATCAAAATTCAATCTGTTAGGAAATAAATTATGGAAATACGTGCATAATTGTATTTTATTTATGTGTGTTATTTGACTATTTGTTAGTTTACAGTATGAGCGACCAAGGACCATCTGACGCGTATCGTCAATTGTCTGGTTCGCCTAAAAGCGAAGGCACCTCCTCTTCTTAGCCTGCCCTCTCAGGGTACTCTGCTGATACGGAAGAAGGAATCTTTGTGTTTAAGGCTCAGTCTGAGGAGCCGTTTCCTCATAAAAAGAGGGGATGGTTCAGTCGAGGGGCACACGAACGTAGGAAGCGTATGAAAAAGTTACAAGAACAGAGAGTACTATCAGCAGCCAAAAGAGAAACTGATGCCTATGCCCAGGATATGATAAATAGGGGTATAGCCAACATTCACATCCTAGCCACCACTGCAGCTGACCCTAATCTGGAGCAAATAATAGCACCCCAACCACAGCCACCAATCCCTGACCAACCCATGGAGATAGAAAACCCTGAAAACCAAGTAGAAATGCATGACTTTAATCCGGAGGAAATACCTAGGGTACCAGCACCAAACCCCCTAGACCCAAATTAGGATCCCTGGTGGGATGACGTTAGGGACTATGTGCAACGTTACCCGATACATGAAGACACACCCATGCAGAACTTAGGAGCCTACACAGGTTTGGATCCTTTAGATCCCTATTACCACGATGAATACATTAGGGAGATTTTAGAAGATCCTTACCGATTCCAGGCACCTACACCCCCATACCAGGAACCCGTACCCAGATTCTGAACCCAGTCCTAGAACCTGCACCCCCAATGAGTGCAGAAAATGTACAAGAACTTAGGACTTTTGGTGAGGAAATTCTAGAGAGTAGTGAACGAATGAGACAGGTGGGAGAGCGACTCGTCTGGAAGTACGACGAGCGCAATATGGATTTCTGGATGAATCCATATCCGTGATGTGATGGAGGAAACGGTAGTAGTAATAATAATAAAATAAAAATAAAATAAAATATATGTGTACGGATGCCTACTATTATTAGTATAATTTTATTTCAGTTGGTATTGTAATTTTTATTTTAGTACTGGTGTGTAATAGATGCATACTATATGAATAGAGTAAGTCGCAAGGATCGACGCTTTTGGCTAAAATGCGTGTCATGTGATTGACTATATTAATGTTATTTTGTGATATTAATACGGGGTAACTGTTTAAAATTCAGATGGCCGACGAAGGAAATCAAGATAATCTGAATAACGATAACCAGAGTAACATTAACGTGGTTAATGAGAATCCAACTATCAATAACAATGGAAACCAAATGGATAATAGTGTCGTTCAACACATAGTGGCACAAGGAATTATAGATGCAATGCGATTTATTATTCAAACGGTTCAAGAAGCGAATAATAAAAGTAAACATAGCAGTAAGCGACCAATTGAACCAGAACACAGCGTAAACAATGGACCCGTACTTCAAGTGCCCATTCCCAAAAGAAGAAGAACCATTGATGTGTGTAAAATGCAACATATAAATTACATCAAATGAGGCATAAAACTAACCCTTTTTAAGTACTAATGTTGGAAAAAGAGTGTTTTTGTCTTCCTTTTGTATTTTCATAATTAAATGAGCTCAAATTCACAAAAGAAGCAAAAAGACAGCTAAATCTAACATAAATACAAGAAAAGGAACATAAGTGGACTGCCCGACCCCTCAACGGCATCTTCCCAAGCAAAATAGAGAAGCAGAAGACTGAACACGCCCCGTGCTCAGCCAGCACGGGGCCGTGCCCAAGAAGCAGCAGAAAAGACAAACCTATAGAAGCTTCTATTGCCCACCACGGGCCGTGTCCAGTGAACACGGGGGCGTGGCGAAAGTACAGCAGGCGCATTAATTGTAATTGCGAATTACAATTAATGAAGAGAGAGAGTGTCAGACAGGCACGGGGGCATGTCCAGCGGACACGGGGCCGTGCCCAGCCTTCTGTCCAGCCTATAAATAGGAGTGCTTGGTTTCATTTCAACTCATCCCTTGGCACACCACCTCTCTCACACTTCACCCACCACCCACCACCACCATAACACCATCATCCACCACCATCATCCATTGTCCATCATAGAGTGTGTGAGTCGTCTCGGGATCCAAGATTGATCGTAAGATTTCTTGACAATCAAGGCCATGTTTGCCTAAGTCTCTTACATCACTTGGTGAAGACAAAGTGTCTAGTATAATACTTTTTATTTCTAATCTTTTGCACTTTTTATTTGGTTTTGTATTAATGACTTTAATAACTAGTTACTTATGTTGAAGGTGATATTTCCTTATCGTTTGTCCGTGGTGTCTTGGCATTATTTTACTGTCCATATAAAATAAAAGATTTTCACCATTCATATCTCCACGGTCTATATGGAGGTATGTTGGCTACCTGGTCGGGGGTTAAGGGAACGGTTTGGTAAAGGTCTTGCCATTGTTCAGCGTTTAGAGGTCCTGCAATGGACCTGGGTCAAATTTAGTAGGACCTCCTTCAATGCTTCACGGTATTGGATGGCGGGGGTCCAAACTCTTTGATCCCCTCATAAGTTAACTACTATTAATACTATAACCCGGCTATTTAGGACTGTATCCCTGCTAACTCAGACTACTTAGCCGAGGGTAACGTCACCGCCAAAAGCGGGGCCTACCATAATATTGCATTAATAACTTAATTAATTATCTTCCAATAATCCACCATTTTAGGATTGTATCCTTGCTGACTCAAACTACTGGGGTGAGGGTAACGTCACCTTCAAAAGAGGGGCCTACTACAATAACTAAGATAATCTCTTAATTATGTGCAAAAGTGCGGAAATAATCAAAGGTTATACTAGATACGAGTCGGAACCAAGTGATTCATCTTGTCTATCTGTTTTTCTTTTTATTTTTATTTAGTTAGTTTTTATTTTTCTTAGTTTAAAACATTTTTCTAAACTTTTTATTTTGATTAGACGTTGAGGATAAACCGGTACTAAAAGCTCTTGTGTCCTTGGACGACCTCGGTATCTTACCAACGCTATACTACGCTCACGATGGGTGCACTTGCCCATATATGTGTCTAGTGTTAGTAAATATCGTGTTTTATAAATTTAAAACTTGGCTAAAAGAAGTGTTAAAAGGGCTTAAAATATACACCTAATATATATAAC
The DNA here is from genome assembly GCA_030545235.1 of Helianthus tuberosus. Classification (NCBI taxonomy): domain Eukaryota; kingdom Viridiplantae; phylum Streptophyta; class Magnoliopsida; order Asterales; family Asteraceae; genus Helianthus; species Helianthus tuberosus. The sequence goes on from JARYGA010041626.1 coordinate 7,772, forward strand.
ACTCGACTACGCATCAAGTTTTTGGCGCCGTTGCCGGGGACACAAGGATTTTAAGAAAGCTTAAAATCGACGGCCTAATCAGTTTTTCAAAACCTTTTTAACGCGCGCACTTTTTTTTTCCTGCATTTTAGTTTAGTTTGCATTTACAGTAGCCTGAACACGGGGCCGTGCTCACTGAACACGCCCCCGTGCTGCATATTTTTAGTTAGATACCCAGATACAGAGTCTGAACACGGGGCCGTGCTCACTGAACACGCCCCCGTGCTCAACGTGACCAGTAAATTTAATTAAAACACCCAGATACAGATTCTGAACACGGGGTCGTGCTCACTGAACACGGGGCCGTGTCCAGCCTCTGTTTCCGTTTTTCTTTTTGTTTTCTGATCTCGGGACTTGGTTGTGGTCTGCTGAGTGATTCTTATGGATCAATACTCAGGAGGTTACAACTACACCTATGAGGAGGATGATTATAGGGGTAATTATTGCACTAATTGTCGTAACGCACGCTCGGTTCAAAATAATCACTCATATCAACCATCCAATTCATACACCTACTATGAGGAGCCCAGGTACGAGCCATCAACTTCATACACATCCTATGAAGACCAAAGGTATGAACCTCCTCCTTCATACTCATATTTTGATGAGCCAAGGTATGAGCCTTCTTACTCATACTTTGAGGAACCAAGATATGAGCCACCACCTTCGTATGCTTATTATGAGGAACCTTGGCGTGAACAACCCACCTCATATGAGTATTATGAAGAACAAAACTACGAACCTTATCCATCATATGCTTACAATGAAGAACAATGGTGCGAACCATCTACTTCATATGGGTATTATGAGGAATAAAGGGTCGAACAACCGGATTCAAGCTTAGAAAATTCCGATTCTTTTTCTATAACCGAAGTGACCGATAGGATATTAGAACACATTAGAGTTATCGATCGATGTATAAAAGAAGCTCGCGCAAGGGAAGAGGAGTCCCGCGCAAGAGAAGAATTAAAAAAGGAAGAGATAACCAAAAGTGTAAAAATGGAAGAACAAATAAGTGACAAACCGACACATGAGTTAAACAACGATAAAGGTAAGTCCGACAATGTTAAAATTCAAGAAGAGTCTAATTTTGAAGAAATTAATCTCTTGTCACCTTCTTTTGAAAATCATTGTTTAGTACCCCCTCATGCTAAGTTTTTAAAAGAGTTAAGCACTAACACTAAAATTGACGAAACGGTAAGTGTTAAGTTAACTTATGATCAAACGTCGCTAATAAAAGAAGACCCATTTGAAATTAACATTACACCGGTTCCATGTTTCTTTCAAAATTCGTTTATTAGTAATGTCACAATCGATAAAGATCTTTGTGTTAACATAATGCCTAATTACATTTTCGAAAAATTAAGTATTAGTGATTTTTCTCCACTTCAAATACCCATTTTTCTATCCAATTGGAAAGTAATAAAATCAATCGGTATAGTTGAGGATGTATTGGTTCAAACAAATCAATTGGTAATCCCCACCGACTTTGTCATCCTCGATGACGCTCCTCTAGTGTTGGGATGGCCATTTGTAAAAACTCACGAAGCTTTGAAAAACCGGAAGTACAACAATCTACCTCTTCAATTAGGGGCATTCAAAAAAAGTGTCGACCTTGAGCGATCAATGAAATATCCATTCGGCAATGATGACCCCCTAATTGAAGATGAGCCAGAACCACCTGATAAGGTGGGTCTAGCCAAGGACCCTTATAAACGTGGCGCACCACGGAGGCATTCCGCGGAACTATCCGTAGTTTAGTTTAGATTAACCTTTATGTTTTCTAGTTTAGTTTTTATTTTTCAGGAATAAAACACACTCGGGATGGTGAAGGATGATAAGGGAAGCTTGAACCAACACCCCATACACAAAAACAGAGCCTCCCTACGATTTTTCTTCATTACAGCAAGTTCAGCACGGGGCCGTGCTCACCCCAACACGCCCCGTGCCCAAAGTTCTGTAGAAAATGCCCAGTTCAGGTACCTGGACACGGGGCCGTGCTCACTTGACACGCCCCCATGCCCAGCCTTCTGTTTACTTTTGGTACTGGCAGTCTGGACACTGGGCCGTGCTCAGCCAACACCACCCCGTGTTCAGCTACCCAGTACCATAAAATCTTGTTTTTAACCCATTTTTACACATTTAATCAGCCTAAAAACTTATTTTTGGGACACATTGAGGACAATGTTTAATTTAAGTATGGGGGGGATGCTAAAACCTTGAATCTTGCAAGTCCTAATAACAAGCCTTACACAAAACTCTATTGGAACCGCTAATCACCCCAAATTTTTTCAAAAATTTCAATTTTTTTACTTGTCTAGGTTTAATTTGGGAATTTCAAAATTCTAAAAAGGTTATATTTTTACGAATTTACAACCGATAGCGTCGTGATAAAAAGAACCAACATAAGAAAATTATGAAAAGGCATGACAAGCTTAGTTAAAATTTGATTACATATACTTGATCACATAAAAACCCATTCCCACAAAAGTGAGTTTTGAGCCTTTATTGAGCATACAATTACATATCATTAGAACTAAATGCTCATTTTCGTTTCTTGTGTGAATAGCCGCTTGTTTCTTACGACTCTAGAACTTGCCACGACGATACATTCCCGGTCCATACCAACTTAAACCCGAGTAAGTAAATGATGGAGGCATTAGGACTAACCCTTTTTATTTCTACACCATTATTTTTCTTTTTTCTTACCACCTACCCAAAATCCCCCTAGTTAACCCCTTTGAGCCTAAACCTTTTCATTTCTTAACCCAAACCAAACACCTTTTCACCCACCTAAACACTTTTTATTTTTCACCCTTTGTTTTAGTAACAAGCTCGGTTTTTCGTATGACTTTTCAAAAAAAAAAATAAATAAATAAAAAAAATGTGTTGATGATGAAGCAAAATAAATAAACAAGCAAGTTCATCAAAAATAACTTTGTTGGAATACTGGCTTCATCAAGATAAAAAAAATTGCAAAAATAAAAAGTCTTTCGAAAACCGACACTTGTTACGCTTTTCGCCCTTTTTCTACTAACCACTAACCACCAACCCAACCACCTACCTTTAACCCAAGCCTAACCCTTAACCCACAAAGTCCTCTTGATATTTACAAAGGTATATAAGTTAAAAAGGAGGAGGATTGATTGCTTGGCAAACCTATGGTAGGAGTAAGTTCCATGCCACTCTCGAGTGATCCACAAAAATACATTTTCGGCCGAGTGTTGAGTGATCCCCGTGAGGTATGTGAACTTGTATATAAATAGAATTTTACAAAGGCATGTTATGCCCTAATAAGTAATTTATCTTATGAAAAGTTTTAAATAAATCATGACGAATAGGATTGAAAATAAATAAAAATTAAATTAAATAAAGAATCTTAGAAATCCCGACACTCTACGACAAGCCCAAAACCTTCTCTTCTACCCATTCCATTTGGGAGTGTAAGCCACATATTAAAGAGTTTTGCTTGAGGACAAGCAAAAGTTCAAGTGTGGGGGTATTTGATGTGTGTAAAATGCAACATATAAATTACATCAAATGAGGCATAAAACTAACCCTTTTTAAGTACTAATGTTGGAAAAAGAGTGTTTTTGTCTTCCTTTTGTATTTTCATAATTAAATGAGCTCAAATTCACAAAAGAAGCAAAAAGACAGCTAAATCTAACATAAATACAAGAAAAGGAACATAAGTGGACTGCCCGACCCCTCAACGGCATCTTCCCAAGCAAAATAGAGAAGGCAGAAGACTGAACACGCCCCGTGCTCAGCCAGCACGGGGCCGTGCCCAAGAAGCAGCAGAAAAGACAAACCTATAGAAGCTTCTATTGCCCACCAGGGGCCGTGTCCAGTGAACACGGGGGCGTGGCGAAAGTACCGCAGGCGCATTAATTGTAATTGCGAATTACAATTAATGAAGAGAGAGAGTGTCAGACAGGCACGGGGGCGTGTCCAGCGGACACGGGGCCGTGCCCAGCCTTCTGTCCAGCCTATAAATAGGAGTGCTTGGTTTCATTTCAACTCATCCCTTGGCACACCACCTCTCTCACACTTCACCCACCACCCACCACCACCATAACACCATCATCCACCACCATCATCCATTGTCCATCATAGAGTGTGTGAGTCGTCTCAGGATCCAAGATTGATCGTAAGAGTTCTTGACAATCAAGGCCATGTTTGCCTAAGTCTCTTACATCACTTGGTGAAGACAAAGTGTCTAGTATAATACTTTTTATTTCTAATCTTTTGCACTTTTTATTTGGTTTTGTATTAATGACTTTAATAACTAGTTACTTATGTTGAAGGTGATCTTTCCTTATCGTTTGTCCGTGGTGTCTTGGCATTATTTTACTGTCCATATAAAATAAAAGATTTTCACCATTCATATCTCCACGGTCTATATGGAGGTATGTTGGCTACCTGGTCGGGGGTTAAGGGAACGGTTTGGTAAAGGTCTTGCCACTGTTCAGCGTTTAGAGGTCCTGCAATGGACCTGGGTCAAATTTAGTAGGACCTCCTTCAATGCTTCACGGTATTGGATGGGTCCAAACTCTTTGATCCCCTCATAAGTTAACTACTATTAATACTATAACCCGGCTATTTAGGACTGTATCCCTGCTGACTCAGACTACTTAGCCGAGGGTAACGTCACCGCCAAAAGCGGGGCCTACCATAATATTGCATTAATAACTTAATTAATTATCTTCCAATAATCCACCCTTTTAGGATTGTATCCTTGCTGACTCAAACTACTGGGGTGAGGGTAACGTCACCTTCAAAAGAGGGGCCTAGTACAATAACTAAGATAATCTCTTAATTATGTGCAAAAGTGCGGAAATAATCAAAGGTTATACTAGATACGAGTCGGAACCAAGTGATTCATCTTGTCTATCTGTTTTTCTTTTTATTTTTATTTAGTTAGTTTTTATTTTTCTTAGTTTAAAACATTTTTCTAAACTTTTTATTTTGATTAGACGTTGAGGATAAACCGGTACTAAAAGCTCTTGTGTCCTTGGACGACCTCGGTATCTTACCAACGCTATACTACGCTCACGATGGGTGCACTTGCCCATATGTGTGTGTAGTGTTAGTAAATATCGTGTTTTATAAATTTAAAACTTGGCTAAAATAAGTATTAAAAGGGCTTAAATATACACCTAATATATATAACACTCGACTACGCATCAACCATGCCTTATGGTTGTTCTTACAAAGAATTATGGTCCTGCAAACCAATAGAATTCTCGGGCAATGAAGGACCCATTGCAGCTCTACGCTGGATACAAAAGACTGAGGCTGTTTTAAAAATAAGCAAATGTGCTGAAGAATATAAGATAATGTTTCTTCTAATCTATTTAAGAACTCAGCCTTAGAATGGTGGAACACTATCCTCCAATCAAAAGGAAGTGATAGGATATACAACATGGAATGGGAGGAATTTTAGAATATGGTAGAAAGGAAATTCTGCCCTCCCAATGAAAAGGAACAGATAGCGAATAAGTTTCTGAACCTTAGGATGACCGGGGTAGATAGTAAGGGTTATACTACCACATTCTTTGAATATGCTAGAATAGTACCAACCCTTGCATCACCTGAACCAGTGTTAATCTCCCGTTATATATGGGGATTAATCGGAGAGATTAGACATGTAGTCAAGGCAGCTAGACTCCAAACTATGGAAGAAGCTGTAGAACTAGCAAATACCTTGACAGATGAATTAATCCGTACTAAAGAAGAAGACCAGAGGAGAAACCTAACCCAAAGGCTTACACAAGAATTTCGTTCTGGGAATTTCAATCGTAGGAATATGGGTTCTACCTCTGCACCTTTCTGCAAGGTTTGCAAGAAAAAGCATTCGGGAAAATGCTCCACTCTTTGCAATTTCTTCAAGATGCCAGGACATAAGGAAGAAGATTGCAGGAGAAAATCCAGTAATGGACTATGCTTCAACTGTGGAGAAAAAAGGTCATATCAAGCCGAACTGTCCGAAACTAGCTCCAGCTGCGAACAACAGGAACACGAAAAATGCTAGAGCATTCGTTCTGACTGCAGATGAAGCCAAGATGATTCCAGACGTGATAGCCGGTACGTTTTTAGTTAATGATGTGTTTGCTAAAGTATTATTTGACTCTGGTGCGAACCAACGTTTTATTAATACTTCGTTTTACAAATTTCTAAATCAGTCACTAAACTACCACAAGAATGTCTAGTAGAGACAGCTAATGGAGAAACTGTTAAGATTTATGAAATCTTGCAGGGAGCAAGAATAGAAATTTTAAATCAAAAGTTTATGGCAAATCTTTATCCAATGAATCTGGCAGGATTTGATGTCATTTTAGGAATGGATTGGTTAATAGCCAATAAAGCCAGTATTTTATGTGATCAAAAGTCAATTCAAGTAAATTCACCAAAAGGTGCAAAGATCACAATTAAAGGAGATAAACCCTTTAGATCCACAAAATGCATCTCTGTGATGAAAACTGCAAGTTATATAAGAAAAGGATCTATAGTGTATTTGATTTCTATAATCACTAACACTAAAGGAAAAGAACTAAATAGTGTCTCAGTTTTCAGATGTATTTCCAGAAGAATTACCAGGACTACCGCCGGATAGAGAAGTTGAATTTAGAATTCACCTACTGCCTGGAACAACACCGATTGCCAAAGCACCTTACCGTTTGGCACCCGCCGAAATGCAGGTACTGAAGAAACAGTTAGACGAATTATTAGAGAAAGGATTCATACAGCCGAGTTCGTCACCACGGGGAGCACCAATTTTATTCGTTAAAAAGAAGGACGGATCAATGCGTATGTGCATTGACTACCGTGAATTGAACAAGGTCACGATTAAGAATCGGTACCCATTACCAAGGATCGATAATCTGTTCGATCAACTTCAAGGAGCTCGCTTTTTCTCTAAAATCAATTTAAGATCAGGATATCATCAATTAAAGGTACAGGAAGAGGACATTCCTAAAACCGCATTCAGAACAAGGTATGGCCATTATGAATTTACTGTCATGCCATTTGGTTTAACCAATGCCTCAGCTGCATTTATGGACATGATGAACCGAATATGTAAGCCATATTTGGATAAATTCATAATTGTCTTCATAGATGATATTCTAATTTACTCTAAGAGTAAAGAGGATCATGCAAAGCATTTGCATGCACTTTTAAGCCTATTAAGAAAGGAAAAGCTTTACGCTAAATTTTCAAAGTGCGAGTTTTGGTCAGAACAAGTACAGTTTCTTGGACATTTAGTTAATCATGAAGGAATTCATGTGGACCCAACAAAAATCAAGGCAATTACCAAATGGAAAACCCCTGAGTCACCAACTGAGGTTAGAAGTTTCTTAGGATTGGCCGGTTATTATAGAAGATTTATTCGATATTTCTCTAGAATAGCCATTCCTTTAACTAAGTTAACCTGTAAATCCGTTAAGTTTGAATGGGGACCAAAACAAGAAGAAGCATTTAGAATTCTTAAGCAAAGATTAACCCACGCACCTATACTAGCGTTACCAGAAGGAACTGAAGATATGGTAGTCTTTTGTGACGCTTCTAAGTTAGGTTATGGATGTGTATTGATGCAACATCAAAAGGTTATAGCTTATGCATCTAGGCAACTTAAGAATCATGAAGAGAATTATTCAACCCATGATCTAGAGTTAGGAGCTATAATTTTTGCCCTTAAGATTTGGAGACATTACCTTTATGGTAGTAAGTTTACCATATTCACTGATCATAAGAGTTTAAGGTATGTTTTTGGGCAAAAGGAGTTGAATATGAGAGAAAGACGCTGGATGGAGATGCTTAGTGATTATGATTGTGATATCCAATATCATGAAGGAAAAGCAAATGTAGTGGCAGATGCTTTAAGCCGGAAGTATCATGAAAAGCCAAAAAGGGTACGTTCTCTTAAATTAAATCTGCAAGTAGATTTAAATAATCAGATAAGAGAAGCACAAGAATCAGTAATCAAGGAAGATACTGAAAAATTAAAAGGTATGATTAAGGAATTAGAACAAGGAACAGATGGAATTTGGAGATTCCATAAAAAGAGAATGTGGATACCTAAATTAAGAAACCTACGTCATCGTATATTAGAAGAAGCCCATAAGTCTAAGAATACAATGCATCCAAAAAATGATAAAATGTATCAAGATTTAAGAAAGAATTTCTGGTGGATAGGAATGAAAAAGGACATAGCAGCCTATGTTTCTAAATGTTTAACTTGTTCACAAGTTAAAGCTGAACATCAGAAACCCTCAGGTTTGTTACAGCAACTAGAAATGCCAGTATGGAAATGGGAATTGATAACAATGGATTTTGTTACTAAATTACCTAAAACAAGGAAAGGTAATGATACAATCTGGGTGATTATAGATAGGCTAACCAAGTCAGCTCATTTCCTACCAATGAAGGAAACTTTCAGTATGGAACAGCTAGCTAAGTTATATGTAAATGAAATTGTTTCATTACATGGAATTCCTTTATCAATTGTTTCTGATAGGGATAGCCGTTTTACCTCTCACTTTTGGTCAAGTTTCCAAAAAGCCATGGGAACCAAGTTGAATTTAAGCACAGCTTATCATCCTCAAACGTACAGACAAAGCGAAAGACAATTCAAATAATGGAAGACATGCTTAGAGCTTGTGTAATTGATTTCGAAGGTAATTGGGACGATCACTTACCTTTAATAGAATTTTCTTATAATAATAGTTATCACACAAGTATCATTGCTGCACCATTCGAAGCACTTTATGGACGAAAGTGCCGAATCCCAGTCTGTTGGGCAGAAATTGGGGAAAAGAAACTATCTGGACCTGAGATAGTACAAGAAACAACTGACAAGATCATTCAAGTCAAAGAACGACTAAAAGCAGCACGTGATCGACAGAAGAGTTATGCTGATAACCAACGCAAACCCTTGGAATTTCAAGTAGGAGATAAAGTATTATTAAAAGTCTCTCCTCGGAAAGGAGTGGTAAGATTCATCAAAAGAGGAAAGCTAAGTCCCAGGTATATTGGACCTTTTGAGATTATTAGAAGAATAGGACCTGTAGCCTATCAGCTACAACTGCCAGAGGAAATGGCAGGAATACATGATGTATTTGATGTATCCAATCTCAAGAAATGCTTAGCTGATGAATCACTGATGGTATCTCTTAAGAATATAGAGATAAATGAACAACTCAAGTTTGTAGAAAGGCCTCTACAAATTGAAGACAGAAAAGTCAAGAATCTCAAGCATAAAAGATTAGTTCTGGTCAAAGTGAAGTGGGACACCAAAAGAGGACCTGAGTACACATGGGAGCTTGAATCTGAAATGCAAAGAAAATATCCACACTTGTCCCAGTAGATCTCGAGGACGAGCTCTAAAATAAGGTGGGGAGGATATAACAATCCTCAAGAAAACCGACACCCTCGAATTATTTCCAACACCCTAATATATTTTAAAATCTCCCAATATGTCCCAAAATACACCCCATACATGAAAACGGGCCCCGAATACCTTAAATATTATTAAAAATTAATTAAAAATCAATTTTGGGGTTTAGGCGGGCCGCGTAAAGGACCCTTAACCCTTACGCGGGCCGCGACAACTTAAAACCTGGCACGACCCTGGGCCGCCACGTGGCCCAACACACGGCAACCCTATAAGCTGACCCAGCTAAGCTACGCCGTTGACCGGGTTTGTCGCGGGCCGCGTAGGCCCTTCCCTACTCTTACGCGGGCCGTGTAAAAGCTGAAATCAGGCCCTATATAAAGGAGGCCTCGGGTTTCAACTCAAAATCATTCAAAATCTTTTCTTTATCTCGAATTCTCACATTATAGGCATTATACTCGAGTCTAATACCCCCTAAATAGCAAAGTTCTGCTCCGTTGTAAGTATTATAACCCCTGGATACGTATTAGATACGCTGCACGATTGATCTAGGGTTTCGTAACGACTGTAGTGGTTCTGCCTGACGTAGTCGTTGGAATGCCGTCTCGGGGAGGGTATTACTAATGTTAAAATGGGTTATTATACTAACGCGTGTGCATTTGTGTAAATTATAGATAATTCTCAGGAAACCCTTACGGGAAATCTAAGAAAGCAATGTGAGTTGATCCGCTTTTTGTAAACCTTTTATTAATTATTTTTACAAAACCTTAAACATTTTTCCATGCGAATAGCAGTTATTGAGTATTTGTAAGAATACAATTATCATGAGTATGTTGGGGTTTTGTATACAAAATTTGTTACCACCTGGTCAAGGAATAACATTTCCACAAGTTGAGTATGACAGTACCATGGATGTTAATTGATATAACTTGGAAACAAATGTAATTGTGAGATCGCCCTCAATACTGTACAATGATTTTTATTTAAAACTTGATTAAACTGGGATTCACTCACCAGTATTTCCCACTGACAAATGTTTTTAAACGCGTTTTAAGTAACAAACTGTGAAAGCCAAATAGAAGCCAGTTGGACAGCACTGAACGCTTGGAAAAATGGCAATAAAGTTAACTAAAATAAAATAGATGTTTTTATTAAATAAAATATTATTTATTCCTATAAAAGTATGTGTAGTGAAAACTTGGAATTTATCCCATTTGTTTAATGTTATGAAAATGTGGTATTTTACTTTGATTCAATATTTCCTAACTACGGTCCTGATGAAAAATTCCGCTGCCAAATTAGACAATACGCGATACCACCGAAACTGGACCGCGGCCGCCCGTTGTCAGGGACTTGGGATCGGGGGTTGCGACAGTTCCCGTATGTGGTATTTTGGGGGTGTGACTGCCAGCATGCCCTCAACGCCTACCCTTCACGGGATGAAATTTCTTTCAAGTTGGGGATGAGGTGACAACCTAAGATTTCAAGGTCTTTCATCTACGCATCATTTGCTTCACAATCCTGTTTTATGTTGTAACATGTGCATTGTGTTTGAATGCTTAAAGTATTGTTATGTTTGAATGTTACATGAAAACTTAGGAGTTGTTTAAGGGCTAGACTTATCATGTTTATATTTAACTTTGTGCAACACACTTGAGTCACGAAGAACCCAAGCTGAAGAAGAACTGCAGTTCTTCGTCACAACCAATCTTTGGCGTAGAAGGGTTCTTCGCCAAGAGGTCTTTCGCCAAAAAAGGCCCTCGGCCCATGTTTGTTCATGGCCCAGAATGGGCCGGACTATTATTTTAAGTGTATAATCTCTCATAACCGTAAACGCAAACCTAAAGTTCTCTCCCTATCTTTTGAGCGTCGGCAGTGTTGAGTCTTGAGATTTTTCTATCCCGATTAAACTAATCACTTTGGTATCACGGTTAGTGTTCATCCTTGTCCGTTATTAAAAACCTGATGTTGTGATCATATGTGAGACTAGGGTTCCATTAATAGGATTGAAAATTTAGAACTTGCATGATGAGGGGGTTTCGATGATTTGTATGCGGTTATGTTCACGTTGTGGTTTGATCATTTTGCTTGTTGAACTAATGTCATGATAATCTAATAATCTGATTTTGTACGATCATTGGATGTTTAGGGTTAATGATTGTTTAAGTATGATTGGTATGATGAACACTGTTATGTTCTGGATGGCTAATGATTATTCATGAGTAGAGTACACAATCATTATGTAAAAATGTTGTTTGATCTGATTGTGAAACTGTCAAATTGTTAGTGTCTGTTACGACAGAGACTAAGGGAAAAATTGTAACTGATTGTTGAAGCGACGAAAGACGCCCCGACGAAGAACACGGATCGACGAAGAACATGGTTCTTCGTTGACTGGGTTTTGACGAAACACTAGGGTCTTTCGTCACATGCATTCTCGACGAAGAATGGTTCTTCGCCAGTAGGGTCTTTCGCCATGAAGGCATCCCACGAAGAACTGGTCCTTCGTGTAGATGCTGCAAGTGAACAAACGAACTTAATATTTTAAACAGTAGAGTCTTAAATAGTTATGACTTGTATGAGATTGAATAATTGCTATGTGATATACGGTGATCTTTGCTATGAATGCAAACTGTGAATATACGTGACTTGATTTATTATGAAACTGATTTCAATGGTAACCACGATAGGGATTGGTTGACTAACTGGGAACGGGTAACTTAACATGCCGACCAAAACTAAGGTGAGTTCACTTCTCTCAATACAAGCATGCGTCCGGTGGGGACAATCAAACAGGCAAACAAATATACGGGTTTTCATAAACCCACATCCTCGTAGGGGATGTGAGGTAGTTTTCACAAACCCATATCCTTGTAGGGGATATGAGGAGGTTTTCAGTAAATGTTTATGTTGGATAATACACTCACTTTCTATCACTTAAGTCCCACCATACTACCGAACTAGTTGCTTGTAGGGCAACGAGGTTATTAGTTGATAGCGCTATAAGGTTTGGCACCCTCAATACGTACCTGGATAGGACGGGCGTGAACTAATAACTTTAAAATCATGACCAATGTTTGATAGAGCATTAGAGAAGGGCAAAAAGGAGCCGTCTGCGGTATCGAGTTATTATCAACGTAACATAAGACAATACTTGGTAACAATCGGTTAAACAAACTGTGAACTTGCCAGCTTTCGCGGATGCACTTTTTTGCATGCTTGCAGGTCCTTAGGTACAATGTCATGGAACTTGCTGTCTGGGAAGCTGGAGTGGTCATGGGTCGTGGTATATGGAACGCTTCTCGATGTTGCATTGTTTTGAACACTTTCATTAAACTTATTGAACAAACTTTTATGCTTCCGCTAAACATGTTTGGTTTATCCTAAACTAATGTTTGAGTTATACTATTTTATTTAATGGAAAGTTCTATTTTATTTACGGTTCAATGTGATTAGTGGCTAGATCCTGGTACATCACACACCTCGCCGGGTTTTCCGCTTGTGGTATTTTTTGGGGTGTGACAATACAACAAATAAATTTATATAAAAGAGAAAATCACCTAAATAGCTATTAAATTTCAGATTTGAGAAAACATACATTTATGATTACAACCAATTACTGTCCGCCAAATAAATTTCATTGGTTGTGATAGCTACGGCTTAACTCGCGCATTTGGTGGCTTATCCCGCACTTTTGACAGCTCAGTTCGCACTTTTAGATGTCGGCTAAAGCATAACCCATACTTTTGCTACTAGTTAAATTCAATGACTATTTTAAAATAAATGATGTATTTTATTATTTTGATATTGTTTTTCTTTTATTATACGTGAAATTACCTTATTACCCCACCCAAAACCCTAAACATATTTCAACATTCGCTTATAAAAACTCAACCCACCATCAGATTTGTAAATACCTCAACCCCAATAATTTTACTTTGTTCCTGCCGTTCTTGAGTTTTTGTTGAAAGAAAGTGGGATAGTGGGAAAGGGAGACAAGGTTCGGGGAAGGTGATGGAATGTGTGGCTAACAAAATAATCTATCGTTATTTGTTGTTTTGTTCCGAGACCACCCATTCCAACATGTTCCTTTAACTATCTCCCCATCCCTTCTTTACCTTAGACGACTGGTGCTAATTTATTGAAGAAGAAAACGGTGATTGATTTTATTGTTTAATAAATAATCACATAGAATACGATGAGTTGTTTTTTTTTTTCCTTTTTATTGTTTGATTTTAATTTCCTGTTATTAGTGTTTAATATTTTTTTAGGTTCCATGAAAGGTAGTTCTCAACTATTATCTCTGACCTGTTTAGATTTCGACAGACATCTGGTTAAGCTCTGGCAAGCCTCTGGCTGAAAGATATGATTATATGAACACTCATAGATTTTGCAGGGCGTAGGTCATAAAATCTTGTTAGGTAGTAAGCAAACAACAACCAAAACCGGAAAAATTGCAAAACAAAAGTGCGAATTTATACCGCCATGTTACGTCAAATGTAGGAAAAGAAAAAAAAAAGCTATCTTATGCCATGGGATGACGTAAAACGTAGACAAACTTTAATTGCATTTATAGCGAAAAACATTAATTTAAAGACAAAACTTACACAACAAAAAATGAAACATAGAAATAGAAATCTAATGGACTTAAAATGCATCATGTGTTTGACATAATATCCGTCCACAGCTTTAATCGTTTCAATTTATGATTACAGCCAATTACCGTCCACAAAATAAATTTCATCGGTTGTGATAGCTAAAGCTTAACTCACGCATTTGGTGGCTTACCCTTCCTTTTGACATCTTAGTTCGCACTTTTAAATGTCGGCTAAAGCATAACCCATACTTTTGCTACTAGTTAAATTCAATGACTATTTTAAAAAATAAATGATGTATTTTACTATTTTGATATTGTTTTTCTTTTATTATAGGTGAAATTACCTTATTACCCCACCCAAAACCCTAAACATATTTCAACATTCACCTATAAAAATTCAACCCACATCAGATTTGTAAATACCTCAACCCCAATAATTTAATTTTGTTCCTGCCATTTTGGATTTTTTGTTGAAAGAAAGTGGGATAGAGGGAAAGGGAGACAAGGTTCGGGGAAGGTAATGGAATGTGTGGCTTTGAACAAAATAATCCATCATAATTTGTTGTTTCGTTCCGAGACCACCCATTCCAACATGTTCCTCTAACTATCTCCCCATCCCTTCTTTTCCTTAGAAGACTAGTGCTAGTTTATTGAAGAAGAAAACGGTGATTGATTTTATTGTTTAATAGATAATCACATAGAAAACGATGAGTTATGTTTTTTTCCTTTTTATTGTTTGATTTTAATTTCCTGTTATTAGTTTTTAATATTTTTTAGGTTCCATGATAGGTAGTTCTCAACCATTAACTCTGACCTGTTTAGATTCCGACAGACATCTGATTGAGCTCTGGCAAGCCTCTGGTTGAAAGATATGATTATATGAACAATCATAGAATTTGCGGGGCGTAGGTCAGAAAATCGTATTAGGTAGTAAGCAAATAACAACCAAAACCGGGAAAATCGTAAAACAAAAGTGCGAATTTATACTGCCATGTTACGTCAAATGTAGGAAAAGAAAAAAAACTATCTTATGCCATGGGATGACGTAAAATGTAAACAAACTTTAATTGCATTTATAGCGAAAAACATTAATTTAAAGACAAAGCTTACACAACAAAAAATGAAACATAGAAATAGAAATCTGATGGACTAAAAATGAAAACCACATTAAAGAATAATCACTACAAAAATTGTTTTTATCGTTAATTGAATTTCATTCCAATCACCAAGGCAAATTACATAAAGATATCAGGTAGACGAGCAACAAACTGCGCCGATATCCCCTTCTGAATAGAAAACCTTAATTTACTAAAAACAAGCCCCGCCCCTGAGGGTTTGAAAAGTTGTTGTGGACCACACGCTGAACTCTAGCCAAGAACCGAACCGCCAGTCGATTCTCTATATAAAAACTAAAAGACTCAAGGAAAAGAAGTAAAATCTTACGGACGACATTATAGTAATTAAGTCATAAAACCGGTATATTTATGTACTGTAGCCACAAACTACACAAAATGTTATATATAGTAATGTGTGTTTTTTGTATTATATATGGCTAATTTACAATTTTATATGATTTTTTAAAATACATAAAGTCTGCCGTTTTTGTGTTTTACAGCTCGGTTTTAGAAGTTGTCGCTTTTGTGTGTCTCACGATTTATTAAATCAAGCTTAAACCCTCACCACTTTAGTGTTTGTGTGTGTGTGTGTGTGAAGTATAGGAAGAAAACCCAATTGTGTTAAAAAAAAAAAAAAAGACAAAAAAAACTCAAGAAACCATTGTAAAAACCCTATTTTGTTATGAATAATTGAAGGCAGACAAAAAACAAATGTCATTCACATGTAAATAGTAACTTTATTTGTATATATATATGCATATGATATCGTTCAAAGATAAATCAAGAGAGATAATAAGAAACAAATAAATTTGCAAACACATGAGCCCCTTGGTTTGATCAGTTGTACACAAGAGTAGTTCTAATTTCACAGTGGTTCAGGAAGATCAGTAGAGCAAAGAAGTAAGTTTTTTCATATGTATATTTATATATATATATATATATATATATAATATGAGTTCTATTATGAGTTAAAATCAGTGCAGGAGACCTCATACTATGGATATATAATAACTTTGGGACTACTAACAATCTAAATTTCTTTTATGCACCTAACATTTACATTTATGTTATCTCCACATACTATGGATATATAATAACTTTGGGACTACTAACAATCTAAATTTCTTTTATACACCTAACATTTACATTTATGTTATCTCCTCATACTATGGATATATAATAACTTTGGGACTACTAACAATCTAAATTTCTTTTATGCACCTAACATTTATATTTATGTTATCTAACATTTATTTATGCACCTAACATTTATATTTATGTTATCTAACATTTATTTATAAAATCTAATGTTTCTAATATTTATCTTATTTATGTTTAGTAATAAAATGAAGAATATGGCAAAGCTCGAATTTTTAGCTCTTAAAAATTCAGGAGAAAACTATATGCCCTGGACTGCAAATATAAAAAGACACCTAAAGTCAATGGGTGTACTAGAAACAATTGCAGAAAACAACGAATGTGATGAACAAGACAAAGCAACAGCTGTCGTCTTTATCCATAAACACATCGATTAAATACTACAATTAGAGTATTTTAATTATGATGATCCAAGTGTTTTATGGGAAAATTTAAAAAACAGATTTGACCATCAAAGGGATTCATTACTCCCTATGGCTAAAGCTGATTGGGATAGTCTCAGATTCCAAGATTTCAAAAGTGTAAATGATTACACATCTGCTTTATTAAAATTATGTTCAAGGTTTGATTTTTGTGGGCAACCAAAAACCGAAGAGGAAAAGTTAGAAAAAACTTTCTCTACCTTCCATGCATCACAAATAAATTTGCAACAATCTTATAGGTTGCAAAGGTTTAGAACATATGCTGAATTGAATATGATTCTCATTATACAAGAGAAAAATAACGAGTTATTAATGAAAAACCATCAAACTCGTCCCACATGATCATTGACAATACCAGAAGCAAATATTGCTTATAATATTGATCATAACAATTATGGGCGAAAATGGGAACAAAGCCGTGGACGTGGTCGAAACAATGTTGACAGAACTCATTTTAGTGGTCGCAACCACTCATTCAAATGGAAAAATAATCGTGGTCGTGGTCGTGGCAAAAGAACTAATAATTACCATGCACCACAGAATAACAATTTTAACCAGCAACATAAGGCTAGAAATGAAGCTGGTACGTCCACAAATAATGAAAGTTCTTGTTTTCGATGTGGAAGTGCAAATCACTGGGCAAAAACTTGTCGTACACCTTCACATCTATGTCAACTATATCAAGCATCTCTGAAAAAAGAAGAAAAGGAAGTAAATCACATCGACAATGTTGACAATGTCGATACTGAGTTGAACCATATCGAAAATTTTAACCATGTCAATACTGATCTCAACAACTCAGATTTCTTTGTACCGGAACCATGAAAGAAATATTATTAAAACCCAATAAATATCAGTGTATTTTTATGTTTAAAGTATGTTTAATTATTTCTCTTTCATGCAATGAAAAAGCTGTTTTGTTTTGTAAGTATGTTTAATTATTTCTCTTTCATGCAATGAAAAAGCTGTTTTGTTTTGTAAATTCATACTATTTATGTACTAATTATTCCTTTTACGCATGAAGATTAAAAAATGAATTTCACTGGAACAGAAGATCAAACAAACAATGCAGATATATGTATAGCAGACAGTGGTGCCACACATACTATTCTGAAATCCCAAAAATATTTTTATGAATTGAAACCAACAAAGGGAAACATTAATACAATATCAGGTCCTTCAAACTTGATAAAAGGAGTGGGAAAAGCTAATATTGTATTACCTAATGGTACAAAGCTTTTAATAGAGGACACTCTATTTTCTCCTAAATCAACAAGAAACTTGTTGAGTTTCAAGGATATATATCATAATGGGTATGATACTCAGTCGAGAACTGATAAAAGTAAAAAATATTTAAATATTGTAAAGAAAGATCACATATTTGAGAAACTGCCAATGCTCCATTCGGGTTTACATTATACATATATAAATGTGCCACATGCACAAATGGCAGTCAAAGAAAATTATTGTGATTTCAATTTATGGCATGACAGATTAGGCCATCCAGGATCCACAATGATGAAAAGGATCATCGAAAATACACATGGGCATTCATTGAAAGATCAAAAGATCCACAAAATAGATAAAATGCCTCTTTGTATATCATGTTCTCTTGGGAAATTAATTACAAGGACTTCGCCATAAAAAATTGAAAAGGAATCACCTATGTTTCTTGAAAGAATTCAAGGTGATATATGTGGACCAATTCATCCACCATGTGGACCATTTAGATATTTCATGGTCTTCATAGACGCATCCAGCAGATGGTCTCATGTCTCATTATTATCAACTCGTAATGTAGCCTTTGCAAAATTTCTGGCAGAAATTATTAAATTACGAGCACATTTTCCGGATGATACAGTTAAAAGAGTGAGACTTGATAATGCGGGTGAATTCACATCACATGCTTTTAATGATTATTGCATGTCCATTGGAATTATTGTTGAACACCCAGTTGCACATGTACATACACAAAATGGTTTAGCTGAATCAATAATCAAATGTCTACAGCTAATTGCTAGACCATTAATAATGAGAACAAAACTCCCTGTGACTATTTGGGGGCATGCAATTTTACACGTTGGATCACTAATTCGTATAAGACCAAGTGCAAACCACAAGTACTCTCCCATACAACTTGTTTCTGGCCAAGAGCCAAATATTTCCCATCTCAAAATTTTGGATGTGCAGTATATGTTCCTATTGCACCACCACAACGCACAAAAATGGGACCTCAAAGAAGGTTGGGAATATATGTAGGATATGATACACCTTCTATTATAAGATATCTTGAACCTTTAACAGGTGATGTCTTTACAGCTCGATTTGTTGATTGCCAATTTAAAGAGGAAGTTTTCCCTGAGTTAGGGGGGAAACAAAATAAAAGAAAAGGATTTATCATGGTGTGCACCTTCATTATTGTATCTTGATCCTAGAACAAAAAAATGTGAAACAAATGTTCAAAAGATAATACATGTACAAGAAATTGCAAATCAGTTGGCTGATGCATTTACTGATACACAAAAGGTAACTAAATCTCATATACCCGCGGTTAATGCTCCAGCTCGAGTTGAAATTCCAAACAAGCAAAGGAATAATAATATAGCTATTGAATCCCAGAAACGTTTAAAACGTGGGAGGCCATTCGGTTAAAAGGATAAACATCCTCGAAAAAGAAAAGCTTATGAAAAGGAAATTGACCATAAAGAAAATAATATAGAAACCTTCCCTCAGGAAGGAGTGAATGAAAAAACCTTCCCTCAGGAAGGAGTGAATGAAAAAACCTTCCCTCAGGAAGAAGTAAATGATTCCAATAAAGAATTGTCGATCAATTATGGTCAAACGCATATATTATGGAACCAAGATGAGATAGAAAATAATGATATATTTTCTTATTCTGTGGCAAGTGAGATTATGAATGGAGATGATACTCCTGAGCTAAAATCAGTAAATGATTGTCAAAATCGACATGACTGGGATAAATGGAAAGATGCTATGCAAGTTGAATTAAATTCTCTTAACAAAAGCAAGGTTTTTGGACCCATTATTCTTACACCTAAGGCAGTAAAGCTTGTAGGGTATAGATGGGTTTTCGTAAGAAAACGAAATGAGAAAAATGAAATTACAAGATATAAAGCTAGACTTGTAGCTCAAGGTTTTTCTCAAAGGCCGGGAATTGATTATGAGGAAACATATTCCCCTGTTATGGATGCAATCACTTTCAGATATTTAATCAGCTTAGCAGTTTCTAAAAATTTAGAAATGCGCCTTATGGATGTTGTTACAGCTTATTTATATGGATCACTTGATAATGATATCTATATGAAAATCCCAGAAGGGTTTAAAATCCCAGAGGCATTAAATTCAAAGCCTAAAGAAATGTATTCAATAAAATTACAAAGATCTTTATATGGCTTGAAACAATCTGGGAGAATGTGGTATAACCGTTTGAATGAATATTTGATAAGTAAAGGTTATACAAATAATCTTATTTGTCCATGTGTATTTATTAAAAGGACAACATCAGGATATGTGATAATAGCTGAATATGTTGATGATCTAAACATAATTGGGACGCATAAAGAAATTCATGAAACAGTCATTCTTTTAAAGAAAGAATTCGAAATGAAAGACCTTGGAAAAACCAAATTTTGTCTTGGTTTACAGATTGAACATATGCATAATGGAATACTTATGCATCAATCAACTTATACTGAAAACTCTTAAAGCGTTTCAATATGGACAAAGCAAATCCTTTGAGCACCCCGATGGTTGTTAGATCGCTCAATATTGATAATGATCCATTTCGCCCTTGCGAAGATATTGAAGAGGTTCTTGGTCCAGAGATACCATACCTCAGTGCTATTGGAGCACTTATGTATCTTACTAACTGTACGAGGCCTGACATTTTATTTGCTGTTAATTTGTTAGCAAGATTTAATACAGCTCCCACTAAAAGGCACTGGAATGGGATTAAACATATTTTTCGATATCTTCGAGGTACTGTTGATTTAGGCTTATTTTATCCTAATGATTCAAAAGAAGGGTTAGTTGGTTATGCAGATGCAGGTTATTTATCTGATCCCCATAAAGCAAAATCTCAAACTGGATACATATTTAAGAATGGAGGAACTGCAATTTCATGGCTTTCTCAGAAACAAACACTTGTTGCAACATCCTCAAATTATGCTGAAGTAATTGCACTACATGAAGCTTCAAGAGAATGTGTATGGTTAAGATCTTTGACACAACACATACTAACATCTTGTGGACTAGAGAAAGATGTAAATCCAACTCCAATCTACGAAGACAATGCAGCCTGTGTCTCACAGATGAAAGAAGGGTATATCAAAAGTGACAGAACAAAACATATACCACCAAGATTCTTTGAATATACTCGTGACCTTATTAAAGACAATCAAGTCGAGATGAGATATGTCCAATCCAGCAACAATTCAGCCGATCTTTTCACAAAAGCACAGCCTACATCAACTTTCAGGAAACACGTTCATGATATTAGGATGCGACATGTACGGAAAATGTGATAATCCACACATGACAATTTGAGGGGGAGCATTATACACGTTGCACTCTTTTTCCCTTAGCTATGGTTTTATCCCACCGGGTTTTTCTTAGCAAGGTTTTTAATGAGGCAACATATCTGATCCACTATGTATAATGCAAGCTGCACTCTTTTTCCCTTAGCTATGGTTTTGTCCCACTGGGTTTTCCTAGCAAGGTTTTTAATGAGGCAGTATTTCAAAGCAAAACTCCAAAGATAAAAGGTATCATCCAACAATGAACGTATGAATTATTGATCAAGTGAATGATAGTTATATGTCTGAGGGGGAGTGTTATGAATAATGGAAGGCAGACAAAAAAAAATGTCATTCACATGTAAATAGTAACTTTCTTTGCATATATATATATGCATATGATATCGTTCAAAGATAGATCAAGAGAGATAATAAGAAACAAATAAATTTGCAAACACATGAGCCCCTTGGTTTGATCAGTTGTACACAAGAGTAGTTCTAATTTCACAGTGGTTCCATAACATATTTAACATTTTTATTTTATTCTAAAAAAGGGAATGTGACATACATATTTTTAAAAATTTTTGTAAAAAAAAAGCGCCAAGTAATTTAAAAAAAATGTTAAAAATTTCATGTTATATAATATATATGTCCAAAAACGTAACATACAGATTTTGAACATTTAAAAAAACCTGCTCGGTAGTTTTTTTGTTATCTTTTATAAAAATATTCAAATACATATATGTTACATTCCCTTTTTTTAAGAAAAAAAATAAAAATGTAAATTAGGGTTTTCTAGGGTTATTTTTTTTTAACTCAGGGAGTTTTCGTTTTATCATTCCCATATATACGTGTACGTGTATAAATTTTGCATGATATTAAAATTACCGATATCTCACCTCGATAACCGATATACCAAATATCGGACCTTGACCGATTTTTGATTTTGGACTGCGTTAACTACATAGACACACATATTGGTGTTTTACATGTTAAATATATATTAACAAAGTACCATAAATGTAAAAGATATTGTGTCAACGTGAAGGACAACGTACCATACAAAACATGGTACCAAACATCTTTGTCCATCCATGTAATTTAAGTATATCAAATTAAGCTTTTGGATTAATTTAGTAAAAGTAAACCAATTCATAAACATTTATTTTACCCATGACATATTTATTGATAAATGAGTTGTAAATATCCAATGTAATATCATGCATCATGCGTTTGATTTATTAAAGAAATACTTTAATCGTTTTAATTAACAAAAGTATGACCATCCATAAGGGACATGGTACCAACGTAAGTGACATAATACCAACATGAAGAACATAGTACCATAGGAAGTGTGATAGCAACGTGAAAGACATAGTAACAACGTAAAGGACAACGCACCATACAAAACATGGTTCGAACATTTTCTACCATCCATGTAATTTGAGTATACCGAATCAAGCTTTTGTATAAATTTAGTAAAAGTAAATTAATTCATAAACATATATTCTACCACAAGATATTTATTGATAAATGAGCTATAAATTTCAGATGTAATATTATGTATCTTGTGTTTAGATTATTAAGGGAATACTTTAATCGTTTTAAAAGTATACAACAAATAAATTTATATAAAAGAGAAAATCACATAAATAGCTATTAAATTTCAGATTTGAGAAAACATACATTTATGGTTACAGCCAATTACCGTCTGCCAAATAAATTTCATTGGTTGTGACAGCTAATGCTTAACTCACGCATTTGGTGGCTTATCCCACACTTTTGACAGCTCAGTTCGCACTTTTAGATGTCGGCTAAAGCATAACCCATACTTTTGCTACTAGTTAAATTCAATGACTATTTTAAAAAATAAATGATTTATTTTACAATTTTGATATTGTTTTTCTTCTATTCTAGGTGAAATTACCTTATTACCCCACCCAAAATCCTAAACATATTTCAACGTTCGCCTATAAAAACTCAACCCACCTTCAGATTTGTAAATACATCAATCCCAATAATTTTACTTTGTTCTTGCCGTTTCGGAGTTTTTGTTGAAAGAAAGTGGAATAGAGGGAAAGGGAGACAAGGTTCAGGGAAGGTGATGGAATGTGTGGCTTCGAACAAAATAATCTATCGTTATTTGTTGTTTTGTTCCGAGACCACCCATTCCAACATGTTCCTCTAACTATCTCCCCATCCCTTCTTGTCCTTAGACGATTGGTGCTAGTTTATTGAAGAAGAAAACGGTGATTGATTTTATTGTTTAATAGATAATCACATAGAATACGATGAGTTATTTTTTTTCTTTTTTATTGTTTGAGTTTAATTTCCAGTTATTAGTGCTTAATATTTTTTTAGGTTCCATGTAATATAGTTCTCAACCATTATCTCTGACCTGTTTAGATTCCAATAGATAGCTGGTTGAGCCCCGGCAAGCCTCTGGCTGAAAGATATGATTATATGAACAATCATAGATTTTGCGGGGCGTAGGTCATAAAATCATGTTAGGTAGTAAGCAAACAACAACCAAAACCAGGAAAATCGTAAAACAACAGTGCGAATTTATACCGCCATGTTACGTCAATTGTAGGAAAGAAAAAAAGTTATCTTATGCCATTGGATGACGTAAAACGTAGACAAACTTTAAATGCATTTATAGCGAAAAACATTAATTTAAAGATAAAGCTTACACAACAAAAAATGAAACATAGAAATAGAAATCTGATGGACTTAAAATGAAAACCACATTAAAGAATAATCACTACAAATTTTTTTTATCGTTAATTGAATTTCATTCAAATCACAAAGGCAAATTACATAAGAATAGCAGGTAGACGAGCAACAAACTGCACCGCCAGCCCCTTCTGAATAGAAAACCCTAATCTACTAAAAACAAAGCCCCGCCCCTGAGGGGTCGAAAAAAGTTGTTGCAGACCACACGCTGAACTCTAGCCAATAACCGAACCGCCAGTCGATTCTCTATGTAAAAACTAAAAGACTCAAGGAAAATAAGTAAAATCTTACGGATGACATTATAGTAATTAAGGCATAAAAATGGTATATTTATGTACTGTAGCCACAAACTACACAAAATGTTACATATAGTAATGTGTATTTTTTGTATTATATATGGATAATTTACAATTTTATATGATTTTTTAAAATACAGAAAGTCTGCCGTTTTTTGTGTTTTACACCTCAGTTATAGAACTTGTCGCTTTTGTGCGCCTCACGCTTTATTAAATCAAGTTTAAACCCTCACCACTTTAGTGTTTGTGTGTGTGTGTGTGTAGTATTGGAAGAAAACCCAATTGTGTTAAAAAAAAAAGAGAAAAAATCTCAATAAACCTTTGTAAAAACACTATTTAACATTTTTATTTTATTCTAAAAAAAGTGAATGTAACATACATATTTTTGAATATTTTTGTAAAAAAAAAAAGCGCCGAGTAATTTTAAAAAAATGTTAAAAATTTCATGTTATATAATGTATATGTCCAAAAAAGTAACATACAGATTTTGAACATTTAAAAAAACTACTCGGTAGTTTTTTGTTTTCTTTTATAAAAATATTCACATATATATGTTACATTCCCTGTTTTTTAAGAAAAAAATAAAAATGTAAAATCGGGTTTTTTAGGGTTATTTTTTAACTCAAAGGAGTTTTCATTTTATGCTTCCCATATATACGTGTGCGTGTATAAATTTTGCATGATATTAAAATTACCGATATCTCACCGTGATAACCGATATACCAAATATCGGACCTTGACCGATTTTTTATTTTGGACTCCGTTAACTACATAGACACACATATTGGTGTTTTAAATGTTATATATATATTAACAAGGTACCATAAAATGTGAAAGATATCGTGTCAAATTTTGCATGAAGGACAACGTACCATACAAAACGTGGTACCAAACATTTTTGACCATCCATGTAATTTAAGTATATCAAATTAAGCTTATGTATGAATTAGTGTAAGTAAATTAATTCATAAACATTTATTTTACCCACGACATATTTATTGATAAATGAGTTGTAAATATCAAATGTAATATCATGCATCATGTGTTTGATTAATTAAAGAAATACTTTAATCATTTTAATTAACAAAAGTATGACCATCCATAATGTAGGATCGTGTAGCTGACCCAAACGAGTCGTTCAGAGGAGTTTTGATCTGTTTCAGATGCGGAAAATAAGAAACAGACTTGGACACAGCTTGTAATTCACTTTAAACACTGTTTTGATTGATATAACACTGATTACAATCACAGGATAAACCGGCAGCACCTCGGTATCCAAATCCAGAACCATTACAAATGAATCCGCTTGAGTGGTATATATAGGACATGAGGTTTCGCTTGAACATGCTCAAGCGAAACACACTCAAGCGAAATAACGTATTCAAGCTAAATCACTTGTTCAAGCTAAATCACCTATTTCGCTTGAACCTGCCTTGTTCTCTTCAAGAGAAATCAGCTCATAGACTTGTTTCCTCGATCTTCATGCCATATGCAATGCAAGACTCGATACAAGACGAAATCGACAGACGCATGCACCAACAGACTCCCCCTCGAATGTTGACGAGTCTTAAGTGTCGAGTCTTCAACGTCTTCAGTCTTTATCAGTCTGAACATGTAAGCATCCTCAAACTTTATCTCTTTCTTCTAGAATCGCAACCTAGCTCTTAGCTCTTTCCACAAGTATCTTCAGACTCCCCCTTTCGATATGCTGGGATCGCAGTCTGGCTTGTTGAAATCACATAGTCCTCAGGTATCGGAACCTGGCACTCTATCTTCAGATTCAGAATCGAAATGGCTACACCTGCACATTCTCTACCCAAAAACAAATTTCACAAATTTAACATTTGACAAATTTACCTATACAGATTCCCTCTCAAATTAAACCAGAATGATTTATCAATGATAGAAACCTCAGATGACCACTTATACTGAAAAATATTTAAAAATTTTTCTCAATTAAACACAATCTCCCTCACCAGATGCTCATCATGTTTAGCACTTGGGATTTTGAAAATCGGCTCTCCAACATCAGTTGTCGAAAATCTTTTTGTGTTTTTCAAAATTTATGCTAAAACACACTAAAATCTTTTTGGATTTTTAATGAAATGAAATGCAGTAAAGAAATATTTACAGACAATATTTTTGTGAGTTTGTGTAAGAGGATCATATCAGTTTTTGACAAGTCATAAGTACCATTGAGCTTAGTTACACATTAAGAATTAAACAATTCACTTAGATTGTCGATATACTGATCCACTTAAATTTTCACACAAATTTCAACTAATTCAGGATATGAGTTAGGTGTATTAAGAACTTAAACTCTTTCATGTGTCCCACCTCTTGAATATACTCCCGTATTCAGATCCCAATATTCAGTCTTACAGGTGAATATACCACAGATGATATCTGTAAGGGGTTAATTGTGAAACCGTGAGAGCTCAGGTCAGAACTTCCGTTCAGCAGAGAGATGACGGCTCGACTGTTGGTGGGTCCCCTTTAGAGGATCTTTTTTACACCAGCAATGATTATCAATTTTATTGTTTCATCATTTTACTGAGGGCGGCGCTATTATTTCAAGCAAGCAGAAAGTATTCTCCGGGGACTAGGCCATTGCTTCCGCAAAATCAGAAGTCCCGGGATAATACCCCAAATATCACTGAGCATAAAGACCTAGTATCTCAGAAAGAGGGACCTTTCAAACGAGATTTCAGGGGTTACCTATATATCCAAGTAGTGTTCCCCACGAAATAAGCAAGTTTGAATTTAAGTTTATATCCCGAAAAAGCTTACTAAATGTGTAAAAACCTATCGGCATATCATCAGTGAGACCGTTTAACTCTATTTAAACAATACATTTCTTTAGCATACTGTAACTGTCTAC
Organism: Helianthus tuberosus; assembly: GCA_030545235.1. Lineage (NCBI taxonomy): Eukaryota > Viridiplantae > Streptophyta > Magnoliopsida > Asterales > Asteraceae > Helianthus > Helianthus tuberosus. Next base: position 34,945 of record JARYGA010041626.1, read on the forward strand.
TGATGTACTATCATTTCCTCTTCTTTAACACTAAAACTCATTTTTCATTTTATCATGTTTTTGCCTTTTTCAAATTTTCTAATGTTTTTGGATTTTCTGAAAATATCTACTCCCACCTAAAATGCAAACACATTAAAGGAAATTTTAAAACAAACTATACAAGTAAATTGACAACTGATATGAAATCACTTCAAATCGCCATCCACTTGGCATAAACAATCAGAACTCCCCCTCACAACAAACTATTTTCTCATAATGATTTCAAAACACTTAAGTTTGTTTTAACCAAAATGATTTTTCCGGAAAATGAGTTTGTTTTTACTATTTGTAAGTTAGGGTTCATCATCTTGTTCAGTTTTAACCTCTTGTAGAAAATCAAGTACAACTTAATGTCCTTGATTTACCACTTGCAAGTAAGCGCAATCAAACTTCTGTACCAGTTATAATACATTCTCCTGAATCAAATGTAAGAATAAAGCATCTACACTAATTCATTTTACCAACAACCATGCCGATTCCTGCTTCGCACTTACCAACCTGGAAGCTCCGGCAAGTCACACTTAACCTGTAAAAATTTAACCTTTATAAGATTCATTAACAAAAACAATTATCAAGAAGGATGCCGATTCCTAATCCACGATTACAAACTTGGGATCTCCGGCAAGTCAGATTTTTAAGAAAAGAGAATTTCCACCCAAGTCTTACCAACCTTGGGTGTTTTTAACTCTTGTTCAGTAGGGTTATAAGTTGCTTTCTTTGTCGCATAAAAATCTTTAACCCCTTTTACTTTCCCATCAATCATCTTCCCAAAAATTTTCTTCACATTTCCATTAAAAGCTTTATCAACATCAAATTCATTCTTCTCAGAATAAAATTGATTCGAGATTTCAACTTTGCCAACCTTTGATTTAAAATTCTCATCCTTCAGTGGTGGAATTTTAACATCATTCACTAAAAACACAGATTTTTCTTCTTTTACTTCAACCTGTGGCTCTTCTGGCTTTGTAGAACCAGATTCATCGCCAACTATCTCAGATATTTTAACAACCCACATTTAGTTGTCTTTGGCTTTCTTTTTGTAAAAAAAAATTCTTTGAACACTCACCAACTTCATAAGTCGAATTCTCAAAAATTTTGAATTTTTCAGTTGGTGGTTCAATATCGACAACTTTTTCATTAAGTTTTTTAGATACTCCATGTTTTTCCTTTGTATTCAACGAACAATTTGATGCAATGTGACCAGCTTCATTGCATTTGAAACAGGTTCGAGTATCCTTTCTGTGAAAAACTCCAGTTCCTTTACTTTTTTTTCAGCAAGAAACTCCTGGTTTGATTGTCTCCAGAACGGTTTCTTCTGTTCTTCCTCAGCACTTCCACCTGAAACAAATTCTGTTTTTGTTTTAGAATTTTTCTCATTTTTATAATTTTCAGTTTGAATAAAACCTAAACCTTTCTTTTTGAAGTTACCATTATGGTTTGGTTTCTTTTGAAAACCAGAACCAGAATTATAACCTTTTTTCTTGTTTAAACGCTGTTGAACTCTTGAAGTGTATTTTTTAGGTTTTCCAGTAAGATTTAAATCTTTTATTTCAGAAATATTAATTTCTGTCATTTTGAAAACCTTTTTGATCATTTCAAATTGAACACTTCTTATTGGAAACTCTTTGTCAGAATATAATTTGTCAGAATCATTCAAAGTGTATGCGACTTCAAATGTTTCCTCATTCAAATTAGATTTTGATAACAAAAACTCTTTACTATAAGCCCTTTTAACCGACGATTTTGGACTGTTGACCGATGAACTTGAACTTCCAGACTCAGACTTTGACTCGGACTCCTCATCTGTGTCCAACACCTGATCGACCACCTTTTTTATTAACTCAGACTCATGATCAGTGTCAGACGTTGTGAAAGTGACGTCAATGTTTTCTGGTAATTCATCGGTTATATCAGACTTCAGTTTTATATTGACTGCCTTTTGAACTTGCTCCTCATTTGGTTTTATGGGAGAATAACCTTCCCAGATCGGAGGCGGACACTTGTTATAGCTAACAGTCGGTTTCTTACCAGTGTCTTCCTTCTTTGGCTTGTCATCCTGAAATGCTTCGAAACCTGCAACAGTTGGATAAATTCAATCAATAAGATAATCAGAACTAGAATAACTTTGAAATAATCATCTGATCCTCTCATTCTCAATTTTCTCGGTTTCCACTTTGCACTTTCTTCGATGTAGAAATTTATAGCTTTCTGCTTTGTCATCATCACAGCATTCATCATGGTTAATGCTTGTTCTCTTTCAGAATTTGTCTTTTGAAGACCAGTTACTGTTCTGTTTAACACATCATAAGATTCTTTCACATAGTTGATATTGAACAATAACTGTTCCTTCATCTTCTCAAACTCTGCCAGCTTCTCGTCTTTGTCTACACATTCCTTACATGGTTCTAAACACTTTGAGCAAGGCTTGATGACTTCCACAATCTTTTCTACTTCAATTGTTTTCACCACCTCAACCACTTTTTCTGCTTCAGTTACCTTTGCTGTTTCAACAACCTCCTCAACAACAATTTTAACTTCTTCCTTTTGAACTATCTCATCCTTTTCACTTTCAGACTTCATTTGATTTTGTTCTTTTGCTGCTCGTTTCTCCTTCAACTTCTCCAATCGATCTGCAAAATAAAAATGAAAACTTTCAGGAGAAATATGAGATTTTGAAATATTAATATGTTTTTCTTCTTCATCATCACTACTTTCATCAGTTGGTGATTGATCAAACTCTACTGATTTGTCAGAATTATCATCCGAAGAACCAGAATCAGATGGTGTTTTATCAAATACAATTTCTCTTTCTGAACGCTCATCTGATCTTTCTGAGCTTTCATCTGATGAAACAGATTTTTCATCTTCATTCTTCACACTAACACCAATAGATTTCATCCACTCGGTAAACATATCTGGTTCTTTCACAATCTTAGCAATGAAAGCTTTAAAATTCCCATTCTCATCCGCAAACATATCCCAGTTGAATCCTTCAGGTAACCTTTCATCATCTTGATTGATTAAACATGCTTTGCTATCGGATGAAATGTATTTGTTCCAGCTAAAATCTTCTTGATTCACTAAACATGCTCTCTTTGAATCCTCGATCACTTTTCTACCAAGAGCCACTTGTGGTTCTTGCTTTTGTTGTTGACCAACTTATTGATATATGACTTTCCGGTAATAGTCATCTTTTCCAAATAGATTCTTTGCATCACTTGCCTCTCTATTCTTGCATTCTCTCTTAAAATGACCTTTCTCCCTGCATCGAAAACAAGTAACTCTAGATTTATCAAAACCTAAAGTAGGAACATGTGCATCAAGAAAGTCATTTCTTCCAGTAATCAGTTTGAATTTTTCTGCTCTTCTTAGAACACTAGCTAAACACCATTTGATGTCCATAAGCTCCATTTCTTCAGCGTCTATCTGATCGTAATCCTCCTTTGTCAGCATAGGATTTCTGATCCTCCCTGCAACCAAGCCTTCATAGGATAGTAGCACAGAACCAAGTAATGCCATGTGATCTTTTGCAACTTCTTCAGAGAAACTTTGACCCTCGGGAAGATTCAAAGCAATGTTGCATTGTATCACATAACCATTTCCACTTTTAGAACTTTGATGCTGAAAGCTTGATGTTGTATCTTTTGGATTAACACTTGGATATGAAGAGAATCCACTACTTTTGTTTGAACTTTGATCAACTTTTTCAAATGAGTCTCCAGCACTAAAAGCAGTTTGAATCTTTGGACTCTTTTCAATCTCTTGAACACTGCCTTTGTAATACATCTTTACATCTTGTTGACCACTTGGATTACTCATCCTCGCAATATTTTGTTGTTCAAGATCTTGACCCTCAATCTTCTCAATAAACTGAGAAATTGTCAACCCATCATATACCCCAGTGTTCTTTAAGATCATCAAATAAGTACCCCATTCCTTTTGCGGTAAAGCGTCAGCTAACTTGTCGACCCACTCTTCACGATATTTGGTTATACTTAGCATCGACATAGATCGCACTAAGTGACAATATCTCTCAATTAGCTTCTTTGTATCTTCCCCGGGCAAACTAGTGAATAGATCAAATTATTTCTTAAGCAATGCCTTTTTACTCTTAATCATATTTTCACTACCCTCAAATTTAATTTTAAGTGCATCCCAAATTGATTTTGAAGTTTTGTCATGTTGAAGCAGAATAAAGATGTCTTCTTTAATAGCTTGCTGAAGCAAACTAATCATCATCTTTTCAGCTCTGTACATGTCTCGTTCTTGATCGGAAAATTCAGAGATTTCTTTCTCAACTTGCAGATCAGTACGTGGTAAAACATACTTCTTCAAAATACACTCCCATGATCTCAGATGGTTTGCTTGAACCCAGTTCTCAAACCGACCTTTCCATCCGTAATACTCCTCTATGCTCATTAGCTTCGGGGGTTTTTTAGTAGTTCCAGTTTCATTTTCCAAGTTCATGTTTTGAGCAATGGTAGCCGGAGTAGTCGGGGATGTTGCAAACGCGTTATAAAATTCTTCACTCATGATTCCATACACTTTTTTCTCAAACACAGTCACTTTCAAGCGAGATACCACCTTCAAGCGAAATAACCTGCAAGCACACTTCAAGCGAAATCAAAATTTTCAACTAAAATGCCAATTCAAGCGAAATACTTGTTTGAAGCGAAATCAGGTTTTCATTTTCAAGCGAAATCTAATGAATAAACTTCTCAAGAGAAACCAGGTAATTTCAAGCGAAACCTGATATTTCGCTTGAAATGGCAACAATTTTTCAAGCGAAATCTAATGATTCGTTCAAGCGGAATCTGGTTTTTAGTCCATTTTTATCAGATTTAATCCGAATTTTAAGTTGATATTTTCAAGGGTTTGTTAAACCAGTATTTCGCTTATGCTGAGAAAAATTCAGGTCATTTTGACCGTTAAAAGATGTCCAATTCAGAAAAGAAGATATAGATGTAAGAAATCGGAATGAAATCAAGCTGAAAACTGCAGAACTCCTCCTCCTGAAATCTGATACCAATTGTAGGATCGTGTGTTGACCTGAACGAGTCGTTCAGAGAAGTTTTGATTTGTTTTAGATGCGGAAAATAAGAAACAGACTTGGACACAGCTTGTAATTCACTTTAAACACTATTTTGAATGATATAACACTGATTACAATCACAGGATAAACCGGCAGCACCTCGGTATCCAAATCCAGAACCATTACAAAAGAATCCGCTTGAGTGGTATATATAGGACATGAGGTTTCGCTTGAACATGCTCAAGCGAAACACACTCAAGCGAAATAACGTATTCAAGCTAAATCACCTATTCAAGCTAAATCACCTATTTCGCTTGAACCTGCCTTGTTCTCTTCAAGCGAAATCAGCTCATAGACTTGTTTCCTCGATCTTCATGCCATATGCAATGCAAGACTCGATACAAGACGAAATCGACAGACGCATGCACCAACACATAAGGGACATGGTACCAACGTAAATGACATAATACCAACATGAAGAACATAGTACCATAGGAAGTGTGATAGCAACGTGAAAGACATAGTATCAACGTAAAGGACAACGTACCATACAAAACATGGTTCAAACATTTTATATCATCCATGTAATTTGAGTATACTGAATCAAGGTTTTATTTAAATTTAGTAAAAGTAAATTAATACATAAACATTTATTCTACCACGACATATTTATTGATAAATGAGCTATAAATTTCAGATGTAATATTACGTATCGTGTGTTTAGATTATTAAGGGAATACTTTAATCGTTTTAAAAGTAAACACAAATAAATTTATATAAAAGAGAAAATCACCTAAATAGCTATTAAATTTCTGATTTGAGAAAACATACATTTATGATTACAGCCAATTAGCGTCCGCCAAATAAATTTAATTGGTTATGATAGCTAAGGCTTAACCGACACATTTGGTGGCTTAACCCGCACTTTTGACAGCTCAGTTCGCACTTTTAGATGTCGGCTAAAGCATAACCCATACTTTTGCTACTAGTTAAATTCAATGACTATTTTAAAAAATAAATTATTTATTTTACTATTTTGATATTGTTTTTCTTTTATTCTAGGTGAATTTACCTTATTACCCCACCCAAAACCCTAAACATATTTCAACGTTCACCTATAAAAACTCTACCCACCATCAGATTTGTAAATACCTCAACCCCAATAATTTTACTTTGTTCCTGCCGTTTCGGAGTTTTTGTTGAAAGAAAGTGGGATAGAGGGAAAGGGAGACAAGGTTCGGGGAAGGTGATGGAATGTGTGGCTTCGAACAAAATAATCTATCGTTATTTGTTGTTTTGTTCCGAGACCACCCATTCCAACATGTTCCGCTAACTATCTCCCTATCCCTTCTTGTCCTTAGACAACTGGTGCTAGTTTATTGAAGAAGAAAACGGTGATTGATTTTATTGTTTAATAGATAATCACATAGAATACGATGAGTTATTTTTTTTCCTTTTTATTGTTTGATTTTAATTTCCTGTTATTATTGTTTAATATTTTTTTAGGTTTCATGAAAGGTAGTTCTCAACCATTATCTCTAACCTGTTTAGATTCCGACATACATTTGGTTGAGCTCTGGCAAGCCTCTGGCTGAAAGATATGATTATATGAACAATCATAGATTTTTCGGGGCGTAGGTCATAAAATCGTGTTGGTAGTAAGAAAACAACAATCAAAACTGGAAAAATCATAAAACAAAAGTGCGAATTTATACCGCCATGTTGCGACAAATGTAGGCCAAGAAAAAAGCTAACTTATGCCATGAGATTACGTAAAACGTAGACAAACTTTAAATGCATTTATAGCAAAAAACATTAATTTAAAGACAACGCTTACACAACAAAAAATGAAACATAGAAATTGAAATCTGATGGACTAAAAATGAAAACCACAGTAAAGAATAATCACTACAACTTTTTTTATCATTAATTGAATTTCATTCCAATCACCAAGGCAAATTATATAAGGATAGCAGGTAGACGAGCAACAAACTCCGCCGCCATCCCATTCTGAATAGAAAACCCTATTCTACTAAAAACAAAGTCTCGTCGCTAAGGGGTCGAAAAGTTGTTGTGGACCACACGCTGAACTCTAGCCAAGAACCGAAACGCCAGTCGATTCTCTATGTAAAAACTAAAAGACTCAAGGAAAAGAAGTAAAATCTTACGGATGACATTATAGTAATTAAGTTATAAAAACGGTATATTTATGTACTGTAGCCACAATTTTATATGATTTTTTAAAATACATAAAGTCTGTCGTTTTTGCGTTTTACACTTCGGTTTTTAGAACTTGTTTCTTTTGTGCGCCTCACGCTTTATTAAATCAAGCTTAAACCCTCACCACTTTAGTGTTTGTGTGTGTGTGTGTGAAGTATAGGATGAAAACCCAATTGTGTTAAAAAAAGAGAAAAAAAAAAACTCAAGAAACCTTTGTAAAAACCCCATTTAACATTTTTATTCTATTCTAAAAAAGAGGAATGTAACATACATATTTTTGAATATTTTTGTAAAAAAACAAAAAAAGCGCCGAGTAATTTTAAAAAATTGTTAAAAATTTCATGTTAGATATTATATATGTCCAAAAAAGTAACATACAGATTTTGAACATTTAAAAACCTTCTCGGTAGTTTTTTGTTTTCTTTTAAAAAAATATTCAAATATACATATGTTACATCCCCTGTTTTTTAAGAAAAAAATAAAAATGTAAAATAGGGTTTTCTAGGGTTATTTTTTTTATAACTCAAGGGAGTTTTCGTTTTATCCTTCCCATATATACGTGTACGTGTATAAATTTTGCATGATATTAAAATTACCAATTTCTTACCGCGATAACCGATATACCAAATATTGGACCTTGACCGATTTTTGATTTTGGACTGCGTTAACTACATAGACACACATATTGGTGTTTTAAATGTTAAATATATATTAACAATGTACCATAAATGTGAAAGATATGGTGTCAACGTGAAGGACAACGTACCATACAAAACATGGTACCAAACATGTTTGACCATCCATGTAATTTAAGTATATCAAATTAAGCTTTTGTATGAATTTAGTAAAAGTAAATTAATTTATAAACATTTAATTTACCCACGACATATTTATTGATAAATGAGTTGTAAATATCAAATGTAATATCATGCATCATGTGTGTAGGATCGTTTTCACCACCGAAACGAGTCGTTCAGAGGTGTTCTTCTTAATACGAGAGGCGGAAACAAACGTATTGAGTTCGATTCAGCTAGATATTCACTTTAATTGTCTTTCTGATTGATATAACAACGTTTTACAGCGAGTAGACACTTCAACAGCACTTCGGCTCTGGAATCGGAAACTAACAAACGAAATCACGAGGCAGGTATTTATAGGCCAGCCTATTTCGCACGAAACAGTTGGTGCCAAATCAGTTTCACACGAAATAGTCATTTCGTGCGAAATGACCAACTGATTTCGTACGAAATAGCTGTTTGCTATTTCGTGCGAAATACCCCTAAATCCTAATTTCTCGTTTTGCGTGCCCTGATCTATCTAAACAAATCCAAGACACGATACAAGACGAAGTCGACCGACGTAAGCACCAACAGACTCCCCCTCGGATGTTGACGAAGTCTTCAGTGTCAAGTCTTCAAGGTCTTCAGTCTTTATGCTCTTTCTGAATTATCTGACAGTGTAAAACATCCTCAGTCTTCTCTCTTCTTCTTTCTACCATGATCTCAATCTGACTCCATATTTTCTTGATCAGATCTCTTGATTTCTTAAGTTCATTAGCATCAGCAATACCAAGATCGTTACCTGGCTTCACATTCTGCTCAGGTTTAATCACTAGAACCTGCACATATCTCTACCTCACAATAAATTTCACAAATTTAAAATTTAACAAATTTATATACCACTTGCTGGTATTAATCAAACAATAAATGATTTCACAATGTTAATATCTGATGAACCACTTGAAGTCAAAACATTTATTTTTATTCATTATAAACAGACTCCCCCTCACGAAATGTTCATCATGTTTAGCATTTGGAATTTTGAAAATCAGCTCTTCAACATCAGTTGTCGAAAATCTTTTTTTTTTTTTTGGATTTTTCAAAATTTATGCTAAAACACCCTAAAAATCTTTTTGATTTTTGAAATTAAAGAATTGCAGTAAAGAAATATTTACAGACAATATTTTTGTGAGTTTGTGTAAGAGGATCATATCAGTTTTTGAGACAAATCACCAACACCGTTAAGCTTTAAACATTTTAAGTTCTAAACGATTCACTTAGATTGTCAGTATACTGATCCACTTAAATTTTCACGCAAAATTCAACTGTTTCGAGATACGAGATTATTGTTTTAGAGACTTAAACTTATACGCGTGTCCCACCTCAGAATATACTCCCGTATCCAGATCCCAATATTCAGTCTTACAGGTGAGTATACCTAGATGATATCTGTAAAGGGTTAAATGCGAGGGCCATGAGAGCTCAGGCTATTGCTTCCGCAAAATCAGAGAGATGATGGCTTCGACTTTAGGTGTGTTCCCTTTAGAGAATCTTTTCTTCAACAGAACATGATTAGCATTTTGCAATGTTTCATCATTTTTTATGCTGAGGGAGGTGCTATATTTCAAGCAAGCGAAAAAGTATTATACGGGGACTAGGCCATTGCTTCCGCAAAATCAGAAGTCCCGGGATAATACCCCAGATATCACTAAGCATAAAGACCTAGTATCTCAGAAAGAGGGATCTTTCAAACAAGATTTCGGGGGTTACCCATATATCCGAGAGATGTTCCCCACGAGATAAGTAAGTTTGAAATTTAGGTTTATATCTCGACACAATCTACTAAATGTGCAAAAACCTACTGGCATATCATTAGTGAGACCGTTTATCACATATTGACTTTCCAATTCTTTAGCATGCTGTGATAGTCCACTGATGTACTATCATTTCCTCTTTTCTCAACAAAACTCATTTTTGATTTTATCATGTTTTTGACATTTTCAAATTTTCAAATGTTTTTGGATTTTCTGAAAATTTCTTACTCCCCCTAAAATGCAAAAACATTTAAAAGAAATTTGAAAACAAATTGTACAAATAAAGTGACAACTGTTGTGAATTGCTTCAAATCGCCATCCACTTAGCATAAACAATCAGAACTCCCCCTTACAACAAACTATTTTCCCATTATGATTTCAAAACACTTAAGTTTGTTTTAATCAAAATGGTTTTTCCGATAAATTACTTTTGTTGATTTATACAAACCATTTGTAGGTTAGGGGATCTCATCACACTGTTTTCTTCTTTCATCTTGAAACAATTTAACAATTTTAGATTTAATCAACACTACTACATGTAGGAAAGATAAATCAAGTACAACTTAATGTCCCTGATTAATCTTGTATGTTGAAATATCACCAATGTGAATTTCTCAAGAAAGATGCCGATACCTGCTCCACACTTACCAACCTGGGAGCTCCGGCAAGTCAGAATTTTTACTTGTGAAATACAGACATCCAAGCCTGACCAAACTTGGATGTGACCTTTTCAGTCTCATTTGGGGTTTCAACATTTCTTTTTTCTTCATAAAATTCTTTCACCCCTTTGGCCTTTCCCTCGACCATTTTCCCAAAAATCTTTTTAACATTCCCATTGAATGTTTTCTCAACATCAAATTCTTTCTTTTCAGAATAGAATTGATTCGAGATCTCAATTTTTCCAACTCTTTGTTTAAAATTTTCAGTCCTTAATGGTGGAAAGTTCACATCATCCATTGGAGGAACTGATTTCTCATCTTTTACCTCAACTTGTGGCTCCTCTGATTTTGTGGAATCAGATTCATCGCCAGATTTCACCTCAGATTTCTTAACCACCCACATTTGGTTGTCAAGATTAACTCTTCTTTTATAAAATCTTTTCTTCGAACATTCACCAACTTCATATGTTGAATTTTTAAAAACCTTGAATTTTTCAGTTGGTGGTTCATTTTTCTCAACAATCTTTTCTTTAAGTTTAGAAAGAACTTCCTGTTTGATGTTGGTTGCTTTAGGATAATTCCAAGCAATATGACCAACTTCTTGACACCTGTAACAGGTTCTTGTTTCCTTTCTTTGATATGCTCCATTCTTCATTTCTTCTTGCTTCTTAGCAAGAAATTCTCTGTTTGATTGCTTCTAGAATGAGCTCTTTTCTTCCTCTTCTGAGCTTGCTCCTGAAACAAATACAGTTTTTGGTTTATAAGTTTTCTCATTTTTATGATTTTTCGGTGGAATAAAACCCAATCCCTTCTTTTTGAAATTACCGTTATGGTTTAGTTTCTTTCGATAACCTGAACCAGAACCAGAACTGTAACCCTTTTTCTTGTTTAACCTTTGTTGATCTCTTGAGGTGTAAAGTTTAGGTTTTTCAACAAGATTTATATCTTTTATTTCAGAAATATTAATTTCTGTTAATTTGAAAACCTTTTTGATCGTTTCAGTTTTAACACCTCTTATTGGAAATTCTTCATCAGAATATAATTTGTCTGAATCATTCAAAGTATATGCCACTTTGATTGGTTCGTCATTCAAATTAGATTTTGATAATAAGAATTCTTTATTATAAACCCTTTTGACTGACGACTTTGGACTGTCAACTGATGAACTCAAACTCTTGGATTCGGACTTTGACTCTGACTCCTCATCTTTATCCAACACCTGATCGACCACTTTCTTTATTAACTCAGACTCATGATCAGTGTCAAACGATGTGAACGTGACGTCAATGTTTTCTGGTAACTCATCAGTTGTTTCAGACTTCAATTTTATATTGACAGCCTTTTTGACTTACTCCTCATTTGGTTTTCTGGGAGAATAACCTTCCCAGATCGGAGGCGGACACTTGTTATAATTTACACTTTGTTTCTTACCAGTATCATTCTCTTTTGGCTTCTCATCTTGAAAGGCTTCAAGACCTGCAACAGTTGGATAAATTATGTCAATCAAATAATCAGAACTAGAATAACTCTGTAACAACCGTCTGATTCTTTCATTCTCTATTTTTTCTGTCTCCAACTCTTGCTTCCACTTTGCACTTTCTTCAATGTAATAATTGATAGCTTTCTGCTTTGACATCATTACAGCATTCAGCATTGTCAACGCATCTTCTCTTTCAGAATTTGTCTTTTGCAAACCAGGTACTGTTCTGTTCAACACATCATATGATTCTTTTATGTAGTTGAGATCAAACAATAATTTCTCTTTCATTTTCTCAAGCTCATTCATCTTCTCATCTTTCTCTGTACACTGCTTGCAAGATTCCAAACACTTTAGACACGGTTTGATAACTTCAATAATTTTTTCAACTTCAACAACTTTCTCAACTTCAATCACTTTCTCTGATTCAGCTATCTTCTCAGTGACTTTAACTTCTTCACTTTGTTGATTCTTCACTTCTTGAGCAACACTTTCACATTTTATCTTTCTCTGTTCTTTTGTTGTTTGTCTCTCCTTCAGCTTCTCCAATCTATCTGCAAAATAAAATTGAAAACTTTCAATAGATAACATAGATTTTCCAATATTTATTTGTGTTTCTTCTTCATCATCACTGTCATCAGATGATGATTGATCAAACACTTGAGTACTTTCGGAACTATCATCTGAATAAACAAAATCTCCATCTTGATTCTTCTCATCACCAGCATTTCCTTTCATCCATTCCTTCATTAGATCTGGTTCTTGATCTATTTTTGCAGTCAGAGCTACCATTTTTGAATCAGGTGGAATGAATTTTTCCCAGCTAAAGCCTTCTACCACTTTTTCATCATCTTGATCAATTATGCCAAAATAAGCTTTTTTATTTGCTTCTTCGATCATTTTAGCATGTGCAGTTTGTGGTTCTTTTTGTTGATACGGTTGATGAGCAACTTGTTGATATATGGCTTTCCGATAATAATCATTACCACCTAACGGATTCTTTGCTTCACTTGCTTCTCGATTGGTACATTCCCTCTTGAAATGACCTTTCTCCCTGCGTCGAAAACAAGTAACTTTAGATTTATCAAAACCCAAAGTAGAAACATTTGCATCCCTGAAATCATCTCTTCCTGTAATCATCTTAAATTTTTCAGCTCTCCTCAAAACACTAGCTAAACACCATTTAATGTCCATAAGTTCCATCTCCTCAGCATCGATCTGATCGTAATCCTCTTTTGTCAGCATAGGATTTCCGATCCTTCCAGCAACCAATCCTTCACATGATTCTAACACTGTAGCAAGTAATGACATGTGGCTTTTAGCGATCTCTTCAGAGAAATTTTGACCATTCTGAAGATGCAACGCGATGTTGCAGTTTAAAACATGACCGTTACTGCTGTTTGAGTTTTGGAACTGATGACTTGATGTTGACTTTGGACTAACACTTGGATATGAAGAAAATCCACTGCTACTGTTTGGACTTTGATTGACTGATCCAGATGAGTTTTCTGCACTAAAAGTAGTTTGTACTTTTGGACTCGCTTCAATATCTTGAACACTCCCTTTGTAATACATCTTGATGTCTTGTTGACCCCTTGGACTGTTCATCATTGCAATCTTTTGCTGTTCAAGATCTCGACCCTCAATTTTTTCAATGAACTGGGAAATTGTCAATTTGTCATATTCTCCAGTGTTTTTCAAGATCATCAAATATGTACCCCATTCTTTCTGAGGTAAAGCATCAGCTAATTTATCAACCCATTCCTTTTGATCTTTTACTATTTCTAACAGAGACATAGATCGCACTAAGTGACAATATCTTTCAATCGGCTTCTTTGAAGATTCACCCGGTAAACTTGTAAATAAGTCAAATTCTTTCTTTAACAAAGATTTCTTACTTCTGATCATCTTCTCACTTCCCTCAAACTTGATTCGAAGTGCTTCCCAAATCGAACGCGAAGTATTGTCATGTTGAAGTAAAATGAATATGTCTTCTTTCACAGCTTGCTGTAGCAGACTTATCATCATCTTTTATGTTTTGTACATGTCTCGTTCTTTATCCGTCAATTCAGAAATTGCTTTTATAACTCCCAAATCTGTACGCGACTTAACATATTTTTTCTCGATACATTCCCAAGACCTCGAATGATTAGCTTGAACCCAGTTTTCGAACCTATCTTTCCAACCATAATACTCCTCAATGCCGATTAGTTTCGGAGGTTTTTGTAAAGTTCCAGTTTCATTTTCCATGTTCAAGTTCAAGTTCTGAGTAATGGTAGCCGGAGTAGTCGGGGCAGTAGCAAACGCATTATAGAATTCCTCTTCCATGATTCGGTAACAAGTTTTTCAAAATCAGACACTTTCAAGCGAAATCAACACTTTCAAACGAAATCCCTCAAGCGAAATGAACAACTGGTGTGAAATAACCTACAAAATGACTTCAAACGAAATGATTCACACGAAATCAAAAAGTTCACACGAAATGAATGGTTTCGTGCGAAATGACAAGGTGAGACAATGATTTCGTACGAAATCAACTCAAATTCAAACGAAATAGGTGGTTTTGCGCGAAATAGACTGTTTTTCACACGAAATGAAATCACTTTGGTACGAAATGGTGATTTCGTACGAAATAGCTCACATGAAATGATGATTTCGTGCGAAATCAACCAAATTTCACACGAAATACTGATTTCGTACGAAATGAACTAACTTTTCAAATGAAATGAAACACAGATGTGATTTCGTGCGAAATGAATGATCTATTCCGTGCGAAATACTGCTGATATCATCATGTCGGCCATAGTTTTGTCAATATGAACAGGTTTTAGGTTGATTTTAGGTCCAATTCTTTCAAGGCTTTGTTAAAACACAGTTTCGCTTATAATGTGTGAAATTCAATCCATTTTAACCGTCAAATTTTGTTTAATTTTGAAAAGAAGATGTAGAAGTCAGAAAATTCGATGAAATCAAGCTGAATTCGATAGAACTCCTCCTCCTAAGCTCTGATACCACTTGTAGGATCGTTTTCACGACCAAAACGAGTCGTTCAGAGGTGTTCTTCTCAATACAAGAGGCGGAAACAAATGTATTGAGTTCGATTCAGCTAGATATTCACTTTAATTGTCTTTCTGATTGATATAACAACGTTTTACAGCGAGTAGACACTTCAGCAGCACTTCGGCTCTGGAATCGGAAACTTACAAACGAAATCACAAGGCAGGTATTTATAGGCCAGCCTATTTCACACGAAACAGTTGGTGCGAAATCAGTTTCACACGAAATAGTCATTTCGTGCGTAATGACCAACTGATTTCGTACGAAATACCTGTTTGCTATTTCGTGCGAAATACCCCTAAATCCTAATTTCTCGTTTTGCGTGCCCTGATCTATCTAAACAAATCGAAGACTCGATACAAGACGAAGTCGACAGACGTATGCACCAACAATGTGTTTGATTTATTAAAGAAATACTTTAATCGTTTTAATTAACAAAAGTATGACCATCCATAAGGGACATGGTACCAACGTAAATGACATAATACCAACATGAAGAACATAGTAACATAGGAAGTGTGATAGCAACGTGAAAGACATAGTATCAACGTAAAGGACAACGTACCATACAAAACATGGTTCGAACATTTTTTACCATCCATGTAATTTGAGTATACCGAATCAAGCTTTTGTATAAATTTAGTAAAAGTAAATTAATTCATAAACATTTATTCTACCACGATATATTTATTGATAAATGAGCTATAAATTTCAGATGTAATATTACGTATCTTGTGTTTAGATTATTAAGGGAATACTTTAATCGTTTTAAAAGTAAACACAAATAAATTTATATAAAAGAGAAAATCACCTAAATAGCTATTAAATTTCAAATTTGAGAAAACATACATTTATGATTAAAGCCAATTACCGTCCTCCAAATAAATTTCATTGGTTGTGACAGCTAAGGCTTAACTCACGCATTTGGTGATACCGCACTTTTGACAGCTCAGTTCGCACTTTTAGATGTCGGCTAAAGCATAACCCATACTTTTGCTACTAGTTAAATTAAATGACTCTTTTAAAAAATAAATGATTTATTTTACTATTTTGATATTGTTTTTCTTTTATTCTAGGTGAAATTACCTTATTACCCCACCCAAAACCCTAAACATATTTCAACGTTTACCTATAAAAACTCTACCCACCATCAGATTTGTAAATACCTCAACCCCAATAATTTTACTTTGTTCCTGCCGTTTCGGAGTTTTTGTTCAAAGAAAGTGGGATATAGGGAAAGGGAGACAAGGTTCGGGGAAGGTGATGGAATGGGTGGCTTCGAACAAAATAATCTATCGTTATTTGTGGTTTTGTTCCGAGACCACCCATTCCAACATGTTCCTCTAACTATCTCCCTATCCTTTGTTGTCCTTAGACAACTGGTGCAAGTTTATTGAAGAAGAAAACGGTGATTGATTTTATTGTTTAATAGATAATCACATAGAATACGATGAGTTATTTTTTTTCCTTTTTATTGTTTGATTTTAATTTCCTGTTATTATTGTTTAATATTTTTTTAGGTTTCATGAAAGGTAGTTCTCAACCATTATCTCTGACCTGTTTAGATTCCGACAAACATCTGGTTGAGCTCTGGCAAGCCTCTGGCTGAAAGATATGATTATATGAACAATCATAGATTTTGCGGGGCGTAGGTCATAAAATCGTGTTGGTAGTAAGAAAACAACAACCAAAACTGGAAAAATCATAAAACAAAAGTGCGAATTTATACCTCCATGTTACGACAAATGTAGGCCAAGAAAAAAGCTAACTTATGCCATGAGATTACGTAAAACGTAGACAAACTTTAATTGCATTTATAGCAAAAAACATTAATTTAAAGACAAAGCTTACACAACAAAAAATGAAACATAGAAATAGAAATCTGATGGACTAAAAATGAAAACCACATTAAAGAATAATCACTACAATTTTTTTATCATTAATTGAATTTCATTCCAATCACCAAGGCAAATTATATAAGGATAGCAGGTAGACGAGCAACAAACTCCGCCGCCATCCCCTTCTGAATAGAAAACCCTATTCTACTAAAAACAAAGTCTCGCCGCTAAGGGGTCAAAAAGTTGTTATGGACCACACGCTGAACTCTAGCCAAGAACCGAAACGCCAGTCGATTCTCTATGTAGAAACTAAAAGACTCAAGGAAAAGAAGTAAAATCTTACGGATGACATTATAGTAATTAAGTTATAAAAACGGTATATTTATGTACTGTAGCCAAAAACTACGCAAAATGTTATATATAGTAATGTGTGTTTTTTGTATTGTATATGGCTAATTTACAATTTTATATGATTTTTTAAAATACATAAAGTCTGTCGTTTTTGCGTTTTACACCTCGGTTTTTAGAACTTGTTTCTTTTGTGCGCCTCACGCTTTATTAAATCAAGCTTAAACCCTCACCACTTTAGTGTTTGTGTGTGTGTGTGTGAAGTATAGGATGAAAACCCAATTGTGTTAAAAAAAAGAAAAAAACTCAAGAAACTTTGTAAAAACCCTATTTAACATTTTTATTCTATTCTAAAAAAAGAGGAATGTAACAAACATATTTTTGAATATTTTGTAAAAAAACAAAAAAAAAACGCTGAGTAATTTAAAAAAAAATGTTAAAAATTTCATGTTATATAATATATATGTCCAAAAAAGTAACATACAGATTTTGAACATTTAAAAACCTACTCGGTATTTTTTTGTTTTCTTTTAAAAAAATATTCAAATATACATATGTTACATCCCCTGTTTTTTAAGAAAAAAATAAAAATGTAAAATAGGGTTTTCTAGGGTTATTTTTTTTATAACTCAAGGGAGTTTTCGTTTTATCCTTCCCATATATACGTGTACGTGTATAAATTTTGCATGATATTAAAATTACCAATTTCTTACCGCGATAACCGATATACCAAATATTGGACCTTGACCGATTTTTTATTTTGGACTGCGTTAACTACATAGACACACATATTGGTGTTTTAAATGTTAAATATATATTAACAATGTACCATAAATGTGAAAGATATGGTGTCAACGTGAAGGACAACGTACCATACAAAACATGGTACCAAACATGTTTGACCATCCATGTAATTTAAGTATATCAAATTAAGCTTTTGTATGAATTTAGTAAAAGTAAATTAATTCATAAACATTTATTTTACCCACGACATATTTATTGATAAATGAGTTGTAAATATCAAATGTAATATCATGCATCATGTGTGTAGATCGTTTTCACGACCGAAACGAGTCGTTCAGAGGTGTTCTTCTCAATACGAGAGGCGGAAAAAAACGTATTGAGTTCGATTCAGCTAGATATTCACTTTAATTGTCTTTCTGATTGATATAACAACGTTTTACAGCGAGTAGACACTTCAGCAGCACCTCGGCTCTGGAATCGGAAACTTACAAACGAAATCACAAGGCAGGTATTTATAGGCCAGCCTATTTCGCACAAAACAGTTGGTGCCAAATCAGTTTCACACGAAATAGTCGTTTCGTGCGAAATGACCAACTGATTTCGTACGAAATAGCTGTTTGCTATTTCGTGCGAAATACCCCTAAATCCTAATTTCTCGTTTTGCGTGCCCTGATCTATCTAAACAAATCCAAGACTCGATACAAGACGAAGTCGACAGACGTATGCACCAACAGACTCCCCCTCGGATGTTGACGAAGTCTTTAGTGTCGAGTCTTCAAGGTCTTCAGTCTTTATGTTCTTTCTGAAGTATCTGACAGTGTAAAACATCCTCAGTCTTCTCTCTTCTTCTTTCTACCATGATCTCAATCTGACTCCATATTTTCTTGATCAGATCTCTTGATTTCTTAAGTTCATCAGCATCAGCAATACCAAGATCGTTACCTGGCTTCACATTCTGCTCAGGTTTAATCACTAGAACCTGCACATATCTCTACCTCACAATAAATTTCACAAATTTAAAATTTGACAAATTTATATACCACTTGCAGGTAATAATCAAACAATAAATGATTTCACAATGTTAATATCTGATGAACCACTTGAAGTCAAAACATTTATTTTTATTCATTATAAATAGACTCCCCCTCACGAAATGTTCATCATGTTTAGCATTTGGAATTTTGAAAATCAGCTCTTCAACATCAGTTGTCGAAAATCTTTTTTTTTTTTGGATTTTTCAAAATTTATGATAAAACACCCTAAAAATCTTTTTGATTTTTGAAATTAAAGAATTGCCGTAAAGAAATATTTACAGACAATATTTTTGTGAGTTTGTGTAAGAGGATCATGTCAGTGTCGAGTCTTCAAGGTAAAGGACAACGTACCATACAAAACATGGTTCGAACATTTTTTACCATCCATGTAATTTGAGTATACCGAATCAATCTTTTGTATAAATTTAGTAAAAGTAAATTTATTCATAAACATTTATTCTACCACGATATATTTATTGATAAATGAGCTATAAATTTCAGATGTAATATTATGTATCTTGTGTTTAGATTATTAAGGGAATACTTTAATCGTTTTAAAAGTATACAACAAATAAATTTATATAAAAGAGAAAATCACCTAAATAGCTATTAAATTTTAGATTTGAGAAAACATACATTTATGATTAAAGCCAATTACCGTCCTCCAAATAAATTTCATTGGTTGTGACAGCTAAGGCTTAACTCACGCATTTGGTGATACAGCACTTTTGACAGCTCAGTTCGCACTTTTAGATGTCGGCTAAAGCATAACCCATACTTTTGCTACTAGTTAAATTCAATGACTATTTTAAAAAATAAATGATTTATTTTACTATTTTGATATTGTTTTTCTTTTATTCTAGGTGAAATTACCTTATTACTCCACCCAAAACCCTAAACATATTTCAACGTTCGCCTATAAAAACTCTACCCACCATTAGATTTGTAAATACCTCAACCCCAATCATTTTACTTTGTTCCTGCCGTTTCGGAGTTTTTGTTGAAAGAAAGTGGGATAGAGGGAAAGGGAGACAAGGTTCGGGGAAGGTGATGGAATTGGTGGCTTCGAACAAAATAATCTATCGTTATTTGTTGTTTTGTTCCGAGACCACCCATTCCAACATGTTCCTCTAACTATCTCCCTATCCCTTGTTGTCCTTAGACGACTGGTGCAAGTTTATTGAAGAAGAAAACAATGATTGATTTTATTGTTTAATAGATAATCACATAGAATATGATAAGTTATTTTTTTTCCTTTTTTATTGTTTGATTTTAATTTAGTGTTATTAGTGTTTAATATTTTTTTAGGTTCCATGAAAGGTAGTTCTCAACCATTATCTCTGACCTGTTTAGATTTCGACAGACATCTGGTTGAGCTCCGGCAAGCCTCTTCTGAAAGATATGATTATACGAACAATCATAGATTTTGTGGGGTGTAGGTCATAAAATCGTGTTAGGTAGTAAGCAAACAACAACCAAAACCGGGAAAATCGTAAAACAAAAGTGCGAGTTTATACCGCCATGTTACGTCAAATGTAGACAAAGAAAAGCTAACTTATGCCATGGGATGACGTAAAATGTAGACAAACTTTAATTGCATTTATAGCGAAAAACATTAATTTAAAGACAAAACTTACACAACAAAAAATGAAACATAGAAATAGAAATCTGATGGACTAAAAATGAAAACCACATTAAAGAATAATCACTACAATTTTTTTTATCGTTAATTGAATTTCATTCCAATCACCAAGGCAAAATTACATAAGGATAGCAGGTAGACGAGTAACATAATCTACTAAAAACAAATACTCGCCCCTGATGGGTCGAAAAGTTGCTGTGGACCACACAATGAACTCTAGCCAAGAACCGAACCGCCAGTCGATTCTCTATGTAAAAACTAAAAGACTCAAGGAAAGGAAGTAAAATCTTATGGATGACATTATAGTCATTAAGTCATAAAAATGGTATATTTATGTACTGTAGCCACAAACTACACAAAATGATATATATATAGTTATGTGTGTTTTTGTATTATATATGGCTAATTTACAATTTTATACGATTTTTTAAAATACACAAAGTCTACCGTTTTTGCGTTTTACACCTCGGTTTTAGAACTTGTTGCTTTTGTGCGCCTCACACCTTATTAAATCAAGCTTAAACCCTCACCACTTTGGTGGGAATAAACATCTTGTTCAACTTGACAAAGAGGCCATCGGCTCAGATAATGCTAATTTTTTTAGAATGACAAACACACACCTCTCTAAAATTTACTCCTAAAATCTACTTTATGCTTATTTTGTAAGACTTGAACCCGTACAACTTTAATAAAAATAAACACACCTGATGTCACCAAGCCAAGAGAACTTGGGCTCTAAATCTGGTATCTATGAATCATTTATGTCGGTATAATCAAGCCATCCACACTGATAAAATATGTAGTCAACTATTAATAAGCAATAGCCTATATAAGGATCATGGAACCTATAAGAGCTGACAACCCATATTGACATATAAGCCAAAAATCACCATTTTGGGCTTGTAGATGATTGGGTATGGATCCATCCATTTAGGTTTTGGGTTTGGGCCTTAAAGTCGCATTTGTGTTATAGGAAATTAGCAGCTTATAATTGAAAATGAATTACTAAATAAACACATAAATTAATCAAATCCACGATTCGTTCGATTCTTTCAAATAAATAAAATAGAATCAATCAATGACCAAATTTAGGGAAAAAGTCGGTCAAAATCGGGCCTCAAGGGGAATTGGGCTCAAAAGTCTGGGAAACAGGATA
Source organism: Helianthus tuberosus (assembly GCA_030545235.1). Taxonomy (NCBI): domain Eukaryota; kingdom Viridiplantae; phylum Streptophyta; class Magnoliopsida; order Asterales; family Asteraceae; genus Helianthus; species Helianthus tuberosus. The sequence goes on from JARYGA010041626.1 coordinate 56,784, forward strand.
TAGACTTTGTAACAATGTGCGGCCTTTACGGGGCTGTAGTTTCAAACAAATTAAAAGTTATGCTCGTTTTAAGTTGTGTTCTTTTATAGCCTAGTTTCGCTTATCCAATTGCTTCAAATTAGAAATATGTCAACCCTGGATAAGCTTCTTTTCAATACCACTAAATTTCTACATTCAAGTATTTTGATATACACAGATATTTAGGATATTGATGTGACAATATTGTTGGCTTACTTTTCCAGCTGACCATAAATTATTGACTGGCCTACTGAATTACAGCATTAGAAGATGCTTTTCACACTTGATATTCGATCTTCTGGCTCTAGTCATCTAGTTTCGTATCATGGCTCGTGACTCTCGGGTCATGACAACTTACTTGATGCATTTCGCTTTGTAGGGCCACTTGACTGACATTTTTAAGATTTTATGCTCAATTGTGTAAATCCCTTTCAGTGTAATACCAAGCCCACATAATTAAGTTTTACAAGTCATATAAGGCGACGCAAGTCGTTTTTAACATTTTTAACGTTTTGACTCTCTATCGCTATATTGTGTGTTAACGAAAAAAACCTCATCGACACGATTTATACGTCGATACAGTTCCCAAGTCTCTCTTTGTAGTTCACATGTTTGTTTTTGTGGTGTTTTGATAAGATGTTTCATAATTGAACCGGTTCTTGTATCCAACTATGCTTAATGAGTGTGGACCATGAGTGACCCCCTAATAGGAGGCAATGGATTCCCTACTAAGTTAGGTGAGGACCCAGTCTATGGGCCAATCAGTTTCATCCATGTCATATAATTGGTGTCACTTCTTAATTTGTTTTTAATCACCCTACATTGCTTGACCCCACATTCAACTCGATATCCGTTCATAAGGGCACTATTAATAGAACCAAACCGCTCAGTCGAGTCGAACCGGGAACCACCTAACAGTCCAACACCTTTCTTTAATTTGGCCAGATTGGTTGAACAGGCAAACCTATTGGACCGGACTTGAACCTCTTTCATCTTATTTACTAATTTATTTATTTATATCAAATCAAACTCCATAATTTGTTTATGTGAATTTTGCCAACATTGCAAATCCACACAGACACTAAAGTTAATTCATAAGTCGTTCGATTTTTGTAAATAAGCCCGATTAGTGTGACAAGTCACTAGTGAACTGGTAAGGCAACTAATTCAATAGTCGGTTCAGTAAACAATGCTCAAGGGATGAGTTAGAGCTAGGGGTGTTCTTCGGGTTTTTTAATCGGGTTTCAGGTTTTTCAGGTCAGGTTTTCTAGGTTTTCAAAGCTAAATATTTAACCTGATAACGGGACCATTCTAGGTTCGGGTTCTTCGGTGTTCGGATTAAATTGTTCGAGTTTAGAACGGGTCAGGTTAGATCGGGTTTTAGGTTAGAAAATGAACTAGTTAAACAGAAAAGTACAACGTTTTAAATTTTAAAATATCAATACTAGTTATTAACAAACACTATAATTTTGTAAAACAACTCTTGTATGTCGCTGAGAATGGAGGATATCGAAGATATAGAATGTATTATGTATGCTCTGATTTAAAACTTTTAGAAATTAGAGATATGGACGAACTTCATGATTTAAAATTTTTAGAAGAGGGTGATGTAAAATTTTTAGAAGGTATGGTTGGCTACATCATGGAATAGGAGAGAATTATTAGGTACTTTATAAGATTATGACTATATCTATAAAATATGCTAATTGTTTTAAAGCTATTTCGGGTTAAATCGATTACCCATTATTCAACCCGTTAACTAATCCATAAAATTATATTCGGGTTCGGGTTTACAGTTTTTCGGTTATGGGTTTTTCTATTTGTCATGTGATGCGATAAGAGAGTATAGTGCATACTGATAGGGGTTCGGTAGCCGAATATGGGTCGACAACAAAAACAGTGGGTCAAGATTTTAGTTGGATGCCACAATTATTTAAACCATGTCCCACTTTACTCTAATTTCATTTTTAGTTTGTTTTCTTTCATATTATTTTTATGTTTTATTTAGATTAGTGGAGTTAGTGGGTAGTTATTAGTTTTAGGAATTCCTTTATGTAATTCACTTCAGTTTACGAATGAAGGACATAGTGTTTATGAGTTTGAAATTTGTGTGTTAATTTTCTCAATGGATTTTGAGAATAATTAATTCTTCCATGCTAGTTCAAGTGTGGCAACTTGAATGGTGTTCTTGGAGCCTAGATTAGAATCAAGCGGTGTATCTGTATCTTGATTCTCGTTTAGTTTAGCTGTTGTGTGATGTTTCTGTATCACAAGAGACCGTTAGATCTATCTGTTTTATTTAAAATTTTAATTTTATAGCGGTTACCGAACCGTTTGCTATCACATACTATACACGTATATTGTTTATTCTCAAAAACTATAAATAAAATATCATAGTTAAAAACCATATATAAAATATCATAGGATTTTTGTCACATGTGATGGATTCATAGAATTGGTCGCCATCGCCAGCTAATCTCATCCTTCGCTAAATTGTGCACGAACAAGGACGAACGTGGCAATCTTGTGGGCACTTCTTTCTTTCTTTCTACAAATGCACCCCACAAGATTTACTATTTGTCTTCAGATCATACGTACGGATGGGTCTCATAATAAATCATTTGTCTTTATCTTTTCAAGAAAACATTATTCTTTTATTCTTCATGTTCTCGCCATCATATATAACTAATCCACATGAAATTGGTTTTTATAGAAAAACTGGTTTCAAGATTAATGGTAATATCTTTTTACTAATATCTAATTCCAAGTAATATTTTTGATAATCTAACGAAGGTCAATATACTTCGTTAGAAGTCGGCTATTGTGAAAATAACAGATGTTATACCACTTATTTATCTTTGTGCCACCTTCACGTTACATCATCACCCTACTCTATCTTTCTATCTGTAAGATCGTGTTATGCCCATCTTTCAACGTATTTTTATTTTTATTTTTTAAGGGTTATTTGAATTGATCACCCCTAACTATTGGCTATTTGCCGCTGTCACCCCCAACTATCACTTTGACGCCTGTCACCCCCAACTTAACACTTAGGGTGTTCTATCACCACGTCGTTAACTGATCACTAACTTTTGATCTTGATACTATACTTTTGGGGGTGTCATAGGGATCTTAGGAAGGTTTTAGGGATCTTAGGAAGGTTTAGGACACCCCAAAAGTATAGTAACAAGATCAAAAGTTATTGATTAGTTAACGATGTGGTGATAGAACACACTAAGTGTTAAATTGGGGGTGACGGGCGTCAAAGTGATAGTTGAGGGTGGCAGCGACCAATAGCCAATTGTTGGGGGTGATACCCAATAATCCTTTTTTTAATCACATCACATAATAACATTAAAAATGTACATGATATATGCGGTGCCGCCCATACCATGGGCGGCGTGGAACACCCTGCGACGCCTGGCTTCCATCTCAGCCCCAACGGGGTGTGTGAGAAGTATAAAATGTGGTCTTTACAGGATTGAAAGCAATTCATATCCCTGAAGTTTTACAAAAGATTTTACACAATGCCACATGGTCCATACAAATTTGATCTAAAAAGAATACGATGTAAGAAATGATTCCCAAAAAGAGGAGGTTACACATGTTTCATGAATGGTTTTTATATAAACTTTTATTTTGTATCTTTCCTAATTCACAGGTGACATCAACAGTTGGTCCTGCCGTAGTGACCACAATGGGCCCCCTCATCAATTGTCTCTGCCTATTTTACCTTTTCTTTTTTAGTAATTACACTTTTTTACAAATATGTGCATCATAAATAAAAGTGTAACTTAATAGGGTACAACTTTTGACCCCATGAAAACAACACCTTAATCTTCAACATTGTTAATCCTTCTTAATAGGGTAGACTTTGATCGGTAAGCCGTCTCGGGGTACGGGAAACGGCCCGTATTGTATCCCCTCTTCTCCTATCACTTCCCATCTACAATAACATAACGTAAATGTTAAAATTTAATGTAACACGTTAAAAAGTGACACATGACATGCTCGATCTATGGTTACCTGAAAGTGGTGGTGAGGTGATGAACGAAGACGAGCATCTCGAGCTTAGCCAGTTCGCTTCCTGGACACGAGTGGGCACCATTCCCGAATGGCATATATGTGTTGGGCTGAGGTGCAACCTACATAGAAACATCTCAGTTGGTCAGACCCATACGTAATCAACCACAATTCATAAAGACCCAGACCCAGATTGAGAATCAGAATCAAATTCAGACTCAGACCAAGAAAAGATCGATACAAACTAAGATAAAAGAGTGGTCCATATTTGAATGTTGATGTGCGTAATGTAGAAGAGACACATGTAACATGTATGGTGAGTCAAGACAAAATCTTTGTAGAAAGGGGTAAGAAGAGCTCAAAGCACCACCTTACACACACTTGCATGCAATGAATTAACACGTATAGCTAGCTACCACAATGCCATGTCATCGATATATGTAACATATAAACAAATAAACGAATGTATCTAGTAAAATCCCACTCATATGGTAAGGTCTGTTGAGGATAGGATAGGGGAAAACATTTCCTCTATCCTAGGAGATAGAAAGGTTACTTTCTGCCATATAGTATCCGGATAACATGTAAACATCAACAAATTAAAACAAAAATAGTACCAATAAAGCGGTGGGAAAATTATAATAGTAACAGATAAAGAAGTAGATTTACGTAATACGTAATCTAATTATTAGAGGTTTTAATTATAACTTTTATAGTAAATTACCTCGAATCTTGATGGATCAAATTTGTTGGGGTTAGGGAAGAAGTGAGATGAGTAATGGATACTTCTGAAGAGTGGAAGGACCTTCCAACCTTTTGGTATCAAATATCCTTCCATTTCGACATCTTCTACTGCTTCTCTGTAAGTAAATGATAGTATACTCGCAGCCCTCAATGTCTCTTGTATTACACGGGTAGTTAATGGCATTCGCCTCGTATCATCCCATGTAATCCTACGTTTGGCTTCAAGTCTTTTGCACTGTATTTCCTCTTGTTCCCTCTGAACACGAACACATAAATTATTTGGTTGTGCACAATGTGTTATAAACAATTTAAAAAATAGTAATGAAAGGTGGTGTACCTTGACAGCATGGAGGAGTTGAGGATTGTCATGGAGATATTTGAGGAGCCATGTTAGAGCAGTTGCAGTGGTATCATGAGCTGCAAATATCACCCCTATTATGTTATCAGCTATCTGTGATTCACTCAGTTTCATCTTCCCTTCTACTTCATTTGACAACATGAATGTCCCTAACAATCCTTCACCATTCTCCCCACTCTCCCTTCTCTTCTCTATCACCCTCCTTAGTTTCTCATGTAGAGCCTTTCTTGCCTGCAAATTCAAGTACACATCACCCTAAATTACTTAATTACATACATATGAACAAAATGAACATATATATTTATTTATGTGTGTGTCATGTGCTTATAGACACAAGAGTATTGTTCAGTTTTTTTGTTAAACTCTTTAGGTTAAAAGTACCAAATAAAAGGTTTAATCCATAGTATAATTGTTTGAGTAAATTACACGAATGGCTCTTATGCATTTACCAAAATTACAAATTTCGTCGTTTTTACTTTAAAACCATATATAAGGATGGATAGTATGTCCTTCCTTTTGGAGAGATACACTGGTCGGTGTTTACCATGGCCATTGTTAAGGGTCCCTAAACCTTGACCTAAATTGGGGAAGAGACATCGAGGTGAGGTTATGGTCAGAAAAAGATGGATTGTTGGTGGTTGTTGACGGCAGTGCAATCGAATGTGGTGAGGGAAGGTCTCATCACAAGGATTTAGAGAGGGTGGGTTGTACATATGAGAAGTAAAAGGGTTCATTTAGCTTATAACTATTTAATGGGGTTATTAGTTAAACTCATCCTAGTATGCTTAAATATAAGTGTGTGTATACAGTAAAACATCTATAAAGTAATACTGGATAAATTAATAACCTCGATAAAATTAATAATTCGTCCAGTCCTAACTTGAGAGCAGTACCAAATTAGCCCCCAATCGATAAACTAATAAGATAATAATTGTTTATATCCCAATGTATATATATTGGTCCCAACGAAACTATAAATTAATAATTAGTAAATGAAGTTTTTGTAACTTGTTTTTGTAATTTATTTTTTGGTACCATAAACTAACTTTTTGTATTAAAAAACAATGAACTTGACAAATTCAATTAATTTGTGAATGTACACACATAAATTAATTTTGTTGGCCGTTAAAAAAAAATTATAAATGTACACTGGACTTGGAAATTTAAAAATTATTAATTAATCGATATAATAATATCTCATTAAATTAGTAAAATATCTCGGTTCCAACATTATTAATTTATAGAGGTTTTACATATCAAAATATCAAGTGAAATGTCTACTTAAAAGAACTTTTTAAAGAATTGCATCCAAATATAGGTTTGTTTTCATATTCCTAATAACTTAATATATTTAATAATAAAAATGTCTTTATATGTCGTACTGATACATACATTTTTAATATCACAATAACAGATAACATCTCAATATTGAAATGTGTCTAGACAAAAACATTCTGGTTTTACCCATTCAGTTAACAAGAACTCATGGGTTTCTGACAGATTATCTGTAAAAGGGATCAAATCTAGGAATATAAAAGTAATTAAACTTGCTATTTTTAGAAAGATAGATATATACCTTCATTGCTTTATTAAATGGAGTGGCAGGAAGATCCAAAGGCATGGAGTTGTACCCTTTTTCCAAACATTGATACAAACCCTTTATTCCTTCAATCTCTGACTCCAACTTCTTCCCAAAAACTGATAACATTGCCACTTCAAAAGCATACTATATACAAAAAAAAAATAGTGATCAGTTTAGAAGTCAAACATAATATTCTAAGTAGCTAGCAAATGAAGTTGAACACACCTTTTTCATCTCAGGTAAAGTGTTGATGGTGTGATTATGTTCCCAAGTGGGAAGAAGCCTGAGTACGATGTCTTCGATTTGGGAAACCGAACCTTTGATCTTAGATGGAAGAAACGACGACTGGATCAGTTTCTTGAGATGGGTATGGTATGAACCTTGGTGAAAGAAAACGGCTTCTGGGCCGATCATCTTTTCTTTGCTTAGAGGATATGTTGGTTTAAACATATGTGATTCACTCACCAACACCATCTTTGCTAATTTAGGACTTGATATCATCACACAAGGGCACCCCAATATGTGTGTTTTGAATATTTTCCCATACCTACATATAACAAATTCACAACATGAATATCATTTGAATGTTTTAGAAAATGTCTAAAACACAAAAAGGTCTGGTACATTATCATACACTACAAAGGGGTCTTTATACCACATTCCGTTGCTAAATAAGGTGTTATTATTTTGGAAAACTTTTATGATGCCAATGTATGCCTTTTAAGTTTTAACTACTTTTCGACTTGGTAGTTTTAAGGAAAAACTAATGTATATTGTAATAGATGGATTTTTATATTACGTAACCAATTTGAAGTAAAGAAATATTAAAGCCGTATGATATATTTGTATCTTTTGATTTAATCGTGACGTATAAAATGATTATGTAACTGCTTCTAACTCATGTTATATTTAGTTATTTACTAATTAAGTACCGCGTACAAGTGAATTATGATTATAGTGTATTTCTTAATATAAAATTGATTTTGTATTAAGTGTGATATGGTAGGGTTGTCAAATCTGTTGGTTTTGATTGTTTTATTTTAATATTTTTTACATGAAACTTATCTTATTATACCTTCTAGAACCTATGGTACACACTGAAACTTATATAATTATACCTTCTAAACAAGTTAGAAAAATGGAAACTAGAACCTTTTTTTGGAAGGTGACTTTCTATGTACTTGACCAGTGGTCACCGGGTTCATGTCGAAGACAATCCCCCGTCAGCCCCGCATCTGAGGACGCGATGTTCAATTGGGCCCCGGCCTCCGCGTAAGCTGACTTCCGCCCGGAAACCATACTGCCCCCACACGAGAGACTCGCTGGGGTAACAGCTGGGTAAAACCGGGTTGCCCTCAGGACCGCACCATGCCTCGGTAGGATACGATCCATCATTGGGACGTCCCCCCCCCTAAGGCCACGAGTGGGAGTCGAACCGGTGACCTCCAAGGAGGGCCGGCCGACTTAACCCAAGTGGGAATACCCACTGGGCCACGAGGGAAGGATAGTCCAAAACCTATGGAAACTAGAACCTATGGTTAACAACTAATTTTCATATGAATAAACTGCCAAAATGGTTCATGAGGTTTGGTCACTTTTGTCATTTTAGTCCAAAACTCAAACCTTTTGAATATGGGTCCCCGTGGTTGTTTCAATTTTGTTGCCATTTTCATCCAAAAGCAAAACCTAATCAGATTTTTTAGTTAACATCCAGATTTTCAGTGACCAAAACATGTTGAAAATGACCAACACCATATTGAGAATGATCAAAACCTGTGCAAAAAAGCTGGATTGTAACTGAAAAATATGACCAGGTTTTGTTTTTGGATGAAAATGGCAACAAATTTGAAACCACAGATACACAAATTCAAAAGTTTTAAGTTTTTAACTAAAGTGACAAAGATGACCAAACCTTAGACGCCATTTTGACAGTTTACTCTATTTTATTAGGTGCGGTACAAAAAGTTTTCCAAATATTCATATTTTACTGCACATGAAAAAAATGTCAATAAGAGTACTTCAGGTAAAAAACGTATAGTGACGGTAAAAGATTGCGATAAAAGATTTGACTTTTTTGACCAAAAAGCGTCGATAATAACTATGATTTTTATTACCCTTTAAAAAATGTCACTAAAGATACAAACCTAGACACATTTTTACCGAATTGATACTTTTTATGTAATGGTGTTTGGTAGTTTGATGGTTAAAGAAATCGGCACAATATATCTATGTTTTATGAACGAGAATGGTATTAGGTGATAATCGCCGAATATTTTGATACCGATTTACGATTTTAGGACATGTGTTATACCAGTGAGAGAGGGGTGTGTGGAGCCTATATGGGTCGGTGAACACTGCACCTTCCCCTCATCCCGCAAAAAATGAATGATACGTGTGATTCTCACCCCTCTCACTACTCGCCAGTTTCTCTCTCTCTCAATTAAAAAAATATAGAAAAAAAGATGAACGGTGAGTGATGGGTATAACATAGTTTGAGTGGTGAATGTGAATAATGAAGGAAATAGTGATGTGGCGGTAAGGAATGGTGATAAATAATGAGTGCTTGGTATAGCAGATATATTCTTGCTCGATCAAATCATATTATATTAATATATTATATAATATTAAAATTAATAAATACAATTTTAAAATATTTAAAAATATTCAATTATTAAAAATATAGAATGGTTAAAATTTTTAAAAATATTCAATTATTAAAAATTATATAAAACGGTCAAAATGTAATTAAATTTTTTGATACTTTTAAGACACTTATTATGCGAGCATAAGATAGAATTTCGAGTAAGGGAAATTCTTCTTCTTCTTCTTTTATTCCTTTTTTTTTCTTTTGAACGGCAAATTTGCATCACTGACGGACCATTAGAATTTAATCGTGCAACTAGCGTAACCACCCGATCATATCCATCTCCACTACGCAATAATGCCAATACACAAATTCATGAGCAAACCCAATAAATATGAGAAAAACCCCCGTTGTGGGAATCGAACCCATGACCTAATGGTCATAAGTCTTATCCCACCACTAAGATCCCACTAATCTATGCCACTAATCTATAATGCCATGGCAGAGTAAGGGAAATTCAACCCATCATTTTTTTAATGCCAGTATAAGATGGGATTTGATGTAAGAGAAATTCAATCCATCATTTTTAACCACGTAAAATCAATAATAATACCCACATGAAAACCAAAAAAACCTGATAGGTAATGAATATAGGGTATCCAATGATACACTTATATGGTTCATATATTTACAATGGGATATGTATAACCGGTTAATCCGTCTGTTACACCTGTTAAACCGTCCGATACACTTGGTTAAACTATTTCTGAGTCAAATCAGGTACAGTATAAAAACCAGATTTTAAAACATTAGATAAAAGGCGAATTACCGAATCAGCAAACCGAAACCGAAGGCAAAAACATTGAAAATGAAGTAAATAACACTAAACCTTTTTTCTCGGTTGGAGAAGAATGAATTTGGGTTTTCAGTGAAGAGCTTGAGAGTTTCACCTATGTAAGGCCAACCCATTGAGCCTGGCGGTAGCCGGAGTTTCCCCGGTGATGTGCGGTGGTAGCTCCGCCGTATGAGATCATATGCGAGTACCAACAAGAAAAGGAAGACTAGAATAGGAAGAATAGAGAGTGATGGAAGCATGGTGGCAAGAGAGTTTTAAGGAGGAGAAAATGGAAGTTAGTTTGATGAAGTTGGGATGGTATAGTTAGCATTATATAGAGGAAGGGGGATGGTTTGCGGTGGGGTAGGGTAAGGAGGAATGATTCATACCATACCAAAGTTTGTATTAAAATATTCAACATTTTCAAATCCCTATTTTCTACTTTTATTTTTCTTCTTGTGGTGGTTGTCTTTACGAAAATGAAATGGATTACAAGAAAAGTATTATATCTTTAAGTTTTCAATCCATATTTCCTATTGTTTCACACTCTAGTTTAGTAGATATTGTGGATATTGTCACGTTAGTGTCAAGATCAGATTTCATTACACTTTCTATTAAATCATTTTTATTTTTAAATACAAATCAGATTTCATTACACTTTCTATTTAATCATTTTTATGTTTAAATACAAATAATAGTTTATGTTTTAAATTGTAAATAAAAAAAATGTCCTGATAAGTTGGTCTAGTGGTTAGTCACTTGGTTTCTCTTCTTGAGATCCCAAGTTCAACTCCCACTAGCATCACTTTGAAGGACATTGGTGGTGGCTATGAAGTTTAGAACTAGTCCTCTCTGGAAGTCGTCAGTTCGAAACCAATCCAAACCGGGTTTTATCGTAGTGGTCCTTCGGGCGGACGGGTTTTCCTCGGAACTGGTGGCTTGGTGGTTTGGGTATGCATCCAATTTTGACCGTTATGGAGGAGGGGATGCATTTGCTCAATTGAGTGCATCCCAGAATACTTATCCGGTGATTTAGTTGGCTGTTCAAAAAAAATATAACTTAAATAAACAATTTACATTAATAACTAAAAGTATTACATAGAAAAGAAGATAATCTTATAACCAGAACCGTAAGTACAACAATTTAACAAAAAAGTATCAAACATGATGAAAAACACCGATTACAAACAGTCAATCAGTAGCAAGTCTTCAACCGAAGATTCTGTACAAAAAACTTGATCAGCAGCACAACGTGATGAACTCGAACAAGGAGAGAAAGCAACAGCCTTTTAAGAATGTTCTAGAGAGCATCTAATATCACTGCAACCTTTTTACTTTTTGGGATGATCGACCAGCAGAGAGGCGGAGGAAAGATATAGGCAGGAACCCTAGGACGAGCCCAAGATATGTCCAGCAGCAGCCCAAGAAGCAGTAGCCCAAGAAAAAGAAAAAAGCCTAACCGAACCTCACAAAATACACAAGACAAGAAATGAAAAGATATGAGATATTGAATGGGAAAATAAAGAAGTTTTATATATTTTAACACCCCCTCTCAATTCAATACTTGAAACAATCAAACATGTTAAGGAGAGAACAAACCTTTTCATACGGACCTGTAGACAGACCTTTCGTGAGAATATCGGTAGCTTGATCCTCTGTTTTGATTCCCATCGTTTGAATAATGCCTTTAGAGATTTTTTCTCTTAAAAAATAAAGATCTATTTCGAAGTGTTTTGTGCGTTCATGAAACACGGGGTTGGCTGCTATGGATATAGCAGCCGTGTTATCACAAAATAATTGAATGGGTAGATTGACATCGACCTTTAACTCCTTTAATAAGTTGGAAATCCACAAAACTTCACATGTCGCAGCACACATCGAACGATGCTCTGCTTCAGCAGAAGATCGAGAAACGGTGGACTGCTTTTTACTTTTCCATTAGACTAGATTGTTTCCTAAGAAAACACAGAACCCAGTAATAGACCTTCGAGTCCCTAAACATTTAGCCCAATCTGAGTCAAAGAAGGCCTTCATTCCCAAAGAGTCCCCTTTTGCAAATATAATTCCTTTGCCAGGAGCACCCTTTAGGTATCTTAACAGCCTTATCGCAATTTTAAAGTGAGCTTGAGTAGAAGAATGCATAAACTGACTTAGATAATGTACAGAATATGCAATGTCTGGTCTAGTGTGAGAAAGATAGATTGATTTTCCAACCAGTTTTTGAAAAACAGTTATGTTCGTTAAAGGTTGATTATCTTTTTCACACAAATGGTTTAAAACATGATTGGGTTCCATGGGGTAACTAACTGGTTTGCAACCAGTCATACCAAATTCAGCAAGCAAGCTAAAGCAATATTTTCTTTTAGTTAGGCATAAGCCAGTAGTATTTTTAACAACTTCAAGACCCAAAAAATATTGTAGATTTCCTAAGTCCTTTATTGAAAATTTGGACTTTAGTAACAGTTTGATTTCATTCACCTGTTTAGGACAACTACCAGTTATAATAATATCATCTATGTAGACAAGAAGAATAATAAAACTAGAATCTTTTGTCATAGTAAACATGGAATGATCACACTTACTTTGTTCAAAACCTAGATTAAGGAGAACGGAAACGAGTTTTTCGTTCCACATCCTAGGCGCTTGTTTTAAGCCATAAAGGGACTTTTTTAGTCTACAAACTTTAGTCCCGTTAGATTGATCGTAACCATCAGGCAAACACATATAAACTTCTTCATTGAGCTCACCATAAAGGAAAGCATTATTAATATCAAGTTGAAATATTTCCCAGTCAAAGTAGACAGCTATGGACAAAACGCATCTAATAGTAACCATTTTTACGACTGGTGAGAAGGTGTCAAAAAAGTCAATGCCTTCTTTTTTACTAAACCCTTTAGTATTGCTTGGTTGATCCTGAATTCCTCCCTCAGAATTGTTGTTTTCCTCATATTTAGTGTCATGCTCAGCCCTGTCTGGTCCTGATTCTTCACTACTGGGTTGCTGATTATCAGCCATCCCTAACGTAGTACCTGAATCAGTCGACTGCTCAGACCCATGTCCTGATGAGGTGCTTGTTTTAATATTCTCATCATTGGGAGTTTGGTCAACATTAGGGTTTTGGGTGTAATTTAAATCAGATAAATAAAAAAAGTTTAGGGTATTAGCCTCAGAAAAGGTATCAAGATCAATAGACATTTTCTTTTCTTTAAAAGGAAAAACGGTTTCATAGAACCTGACATTCCTAGAATAAAACATTAATTTTTGATCAAGACTCCAAAGTTTATACCCCTTTTTCTCATTTGAATATCCAATCATGACACATTTTTCAGCATGTATGTCAAATTTATCAGAGTTATTTAACACAGTGCTAAAACAAAGACACCCTACCACCCTAAGTTGACTTAAAACAGGGGCAAAACCAAACACTAGTTCATACGGAGACTTCCCATTTAAAATAGACGAAGGGGTCCTGTTAATCAGATAAGCAGCAGTTAGAACACATTCAGACCAGAATTTGAGAGGAAAACCTCCTTGAAAAAGTAATGTTCTAGCTACATTTAATAGATGTCTATGTTTTCTTTCAACGATCCCATTTTGCTGGGGGTATGAACACATGAAGTTTGATGTAAGATACCATTTTCATAGCAGAAATTATTCATTTGTTTATTAATGAATTCTGTTCCGTTGTCACTCCTGAATATTTTAACAGGTTTACTGAACTGAGTTTTTAGCATATTATAAAAGCCTTTAATATGGTAAAAAACTTCATCCTTTGATTTCATGAGATATACCCACACAGCTCTAGTGAAGTCATCCACAATAGTAAGAAAATATCTAAAACCATCCCTACTGGGAACTCTATAGGGACCCCAAACGTCTAGATGAACTAGATTACCTAATAATTTTGATTTGTGGTCACTTAAGGGAAATGGTTCCCTATGTTGTTTAGCCCTATGACAAGTTTCACAAGGTGTTAACTTAGAGCTAGTTTTAATATTTAATTTATTTCTTAAAACATGCAGAACTGGTTGAGCAGGATGTCCTAACCTAGCATGCCAGAGATTAACATCACAATTAGCATATCACACCTTATTCGAAACAGAAGACCTACCACAGAAGTAAAGACCATCAAACTGATTACCAGTCAACAGGACTTTCTTTAGATGTAGGATCGAGATTCGATCTATACGAGTCTATCAGAAGAGTTCTAATCCATATCAAAGGCGGAATTCAGTGATACGGACTTGAATACAGCTTGATTCACACACAGATTCACATTAACTGTCTTGTTTATTGATTTGAAAGCGTTACAGATCAAATGACACTTCAGCAGCACTTCGGCTCTAGATTCAGCAACTGTTACAAATGACACACAAGCTCAGGTATTTATAGGAGTCTCCAGTCCGCACGAAACAGAGATTACCAATCCGTGCGAAGTGGGCAGTTCGTACGAACTGGCCTAGCCAGTTCGTGCGAACTGGACTGTTAACCCTCAAACCCTATTTTCTATCTTACCGAGCTCCGTTCTATCCTATCTAGACACACGACTTGATACAAGACGAAGTCAACAGACATATGCACCAATAGACTCCCCCTTGGATGTTGACGAAGTCTTCAGTGTCGAGTCTTCAGAATGACCAGTCTTCAGTCTTGATCAGTCTTTTTGCTCTTTCCAAAGTATCTAACATTGTAAGCTTCCTTCAATCTTTTCTCATCTCTTATCAGCAGCTAACCTCCCCCTTGGATGTTGATCTAGTCTTCAATCTCCTCTTTCTCGTTCATTCCCAGAATCTTAATCCTGGATCTATCTTTAACAAACTTTCAGGATCAGAAACTGGCTCTTGTATCTTCAGACTCCCTTTTGCTAGCAGACTCCCCCTTAAGTTGTTCCGAGATCGTAATCTGACATAGCTTTTGTTCTAGAATCGAAACCTGGCTCAAATTCTGCTCAGGCTTTATGCTCGGGGACCTGCACAACTCTACCCAACAATAAATTTCACAATGATTTAACAAATTTAGAAAAACACTTGTAGATATTATTCAACATGATTTTACATTTTTAATCTCTGATGACCACTTGTAAGAAAACCATTCAAAATTTGATTTCAACTGAATGAACCATTTAATCATTTCAAAATCAAATCTCATTTCATACACACTCTCCCAACCTGTTATTCATCATGTTTAGCACTCGGAATTTTGAAAATCAGCTTTTCAACATCAGTTTTCGAAAATAAGATGAAATAAAATCTTTTTGGTTTTTCAAAATTTTATGCTAAAACACACTAAAAATCTTTTTGGATTTTGTTTAAAGAAAAACAGTAAAGAGATATGTACAGACAATATTTTTGTGAGTTTGTGTAAGAGGATCATATCAGTTTTTGAGACCAATCACTAGCACCGTTGAGCTTTAAACACTTTAAGTTCTAAACGATTCACTTAGATTGTCAGTATACTGATCCACTTAAATTTTCACACAAAGTTCAACTGATTCGAGATACGAGATTAATGTTTTAAGCACTTAAACTTATTCGCGTGTACCACCTCAGAATATACTCCCGTATCCAGACTCCTATATTCAGTCTTACAAGTGAATGTACACTTATGATATCTGTAAAGGGTTAAATGCGAGACCATGAGAGCTCAGGCTATTGCTTCCGCAAAATCAGAGAGATGATGGTTCGACTTTAGGTGGGTCCCCCTTGGGGATCTTCTTTACAACAACACATGATTAGCATTTTTCAATGTTTCATCATTTTTTATGCTGAGGGCGAGCTTTAAGAATAAAGCAATGCAAAGTATTATACGGGGACTAGGCTATTGCTCCCGCAAAATCAGAAGTCCTGGTATAATACCACAGATATCAAGACGCACAAAGACCTAGTATGTCAGAAATAGAAAGCCCTTCAAACAAGATTTCGGGGGTTACCCATATATCCGAGAGATGTTCCCCACGAAATAAGTAAGTATGATATTTAGGTTTATATCTCGAACACAATCTACTAAGCGTGCAAAAACCTACTGGCATATCATCAGTGAGACCGTTTATCACATTTTGACTTTCCAATTCTTTAGCGTACTGTGATTGTCTACTGATGTACTATCATTTCCTCTTTTTCACAACAAAACTCATTTTGATTTTATCATGTTTTTGACATTTTCAAATTTTCTAATGTTTTTGGATTTTCTGAAATTTCTTACTCCCCCTAAAATACAAAACCATTTAAAAAAATTTGACAAACCGATGTGAATTGCTTCAAATCGCCATCCACTTGGCATAAACAATCAGAACTCCCCCTGACAACAAACTATTTTCCCATTATGATTTCAAAACACTTAAGTTTGTTTTAATCAAATGGTTTTTCCGGAAAATTAGTTTTGTTGAAACCACTTGTAGAATTGGGGTTTTGTTCATCACTTTGTTCCTTTTCAACCACTTGAATGAAAGTTAACTCAAGTTCAACTTAATGACCTTGATTAACCACTTGTAGGTACTTATCAACAAAAACCACTTGTAAAATGAAATATAACAATTTTCAAGAATGATAATACCACTTGTAGGGCGAAATTTCACAGATGTGAATTTCTCAAGAAAGATGTCGATTCATGCTCCACGATTACCAACTTGGGAGCTCCGGCAAGTCAGGATTTTAAGTAGAAAATGTTGTCACCCAAGCCTGACCAGTCTTGGGTGTTCCCGAGTTCTTTTCACTCGGTGGGTAACTCCACCTCTTTGATTCATCAAATTCTTTCACGCCCTTTACCTTCCCGTTAACCATTTTTCCAAAAATATATTTCACTTTTCCATTAAACGCTTTTTCAGCATCAAATTCTTCTTTACCAGGGAAGAATTGATCTGAAAGTTCAATCCTTCCAACTTTTAACTTTAAGTTTTCTTTTGACAATGGCGGAAAGTTTTCATCGTTCATTTCTGGAACTGAATTCTCATCACTTTTCACAACAAATGACTCCTCTGACTTTGACGAGTCAGATTCATTGTCAGAACTAGTTTTAGATTTAACAACCCATTTTTGTTTGTTCAAATCGACTCTTCTTTTGTAAAAACGTTTCGAACTTTCACCAACTTCGAAAGTCGAATTTTTGAACTCTTTAAATTTTTCTCCTGGGTATTCTGTTTTATCAACACATTTCTTTTTTAAATCTGAGTTAGAAGTAACTCCCTGTTTTGTATAAGTGGACTTGGGGCAATTCCAAGCAATGTGTCCAACTTCTTGACATTTGAAACAGGTTCTTCTGTCAACTCTTGGTGCAGATTTTTTCAAAACATTCTTTTTCTTTTCTGCGAGAAACTCTTTGTTTGACTGTTTTCTGAACAATTTCTCCTTTTCTTCTTCTGAACTTGTACCTGAAACAAATTTAGTTTTTGGTTTATAAATTTTTCTCATTTTTATAATTTTCAGGTAGAATAAAACCCAATCCCTTCTTTTTGAAATTACCGTTATGGTTTGGTTTCTTTCGATAACCTGAACCAGAACCCTTTTTCTTGTTTAACCTTTGTTGAACTCTTGCGGTGTAAGGTTTAGGTTTTTCAGCAAGATTTACACCTTTTATTTCAGAAATATTAATTTCTGTTAGTTTGAAAACCTTGTTAATCATTTCAGTTTTAACACCTCTTATTGGAAATTCCTCATCAGAAAATAATTTGTCAGAATCATTCAAAGTATATGCTACTTTGAATGTTTCGTCATTCAAATTATTTTTCGACATCAGAAATTATTTATTGTAAACCCGTTTGACCGGCGAACTCGGACTCTTGTCTGATGAACTCGAACTTTCAGATTTAGACTCCGACTTTGACTCTTCATCCATATCCAACACCTGATCGGCCACTTTCTTTAATAACTCAGACTCATGATCAGTGTCAGACACTGTGAATGTGATGTCAATGTTGTCTGGTAACACATCAATGGCTTCAGACTTTAACTTTATGTTGACTACCTTTTTTAATTGTTCCTCATTTGGCTTTCTGGGAGAATAACTTTCCCAGATCGGAGGCGGACACTTGTTATACTTGACACCTTGTTTCTTACCAGTATCCGTATCTTTCGTCTTTTTATCTTGAAAAGCTTCAAGACCTGCAACAGTAGGATAAACTCTATCAATCAAATAATCAGAAGTTGTATAACTCATTAGCAATCGTTTGATTCTCTCATTTTCAATCTTTTCGGTCTCCAAATCCGGCTTCAGCTTTGCACACTCTTCAATATAGCTATTTATGATCTTCTGCTTAGTCATTAATGTTGAACTCATCATCATCTCAGCTGCTCCCATTTCTAGATTTGTCTTGTTCAAACTATCCACCGTTCTGTTCAGCACATCATATGATTCTTTTACATACTTCACATCAAACAACAATTTTTTTTTAACTCTTCTAGCTCACTATACTTCTTGTCTTTCTCCTCACAATCTTTGCATGGTTCCAAACATTTTAGACAAGGTTTAGTGACCTCGACAATCTTTTCAACTTCAACGATTTTTTCAACTTTGACTATTTTCTCCACCACCTTCTCTATCACATTCTGTTCTTCATCAAATTCTATTTTTACTCCACTCTCTTCAACTTCGGCTTTCTCTGTTGGTTTTTCTTCAACTTTTGTTTTCTCAGCTTCCAATTTTTCCTTCTCTTCAGCTATCCTTTTTGCTTCCAGTTCTCTCTTCAATCTAGCAGCCTTCTTCTCATTCAACATCTTGATCTTATCTGCAAAAAAACAAATTAAAACTGAATGAGTCTAAACTTTTTCTAGCATTATTAATGTACTCTTCCTCATCATCAGTGTCTTCATTACTTTCTGATGATTTGAAAATCTTCACTCTTTTTGGCTTAGATTTGACTGCTTCTTCTTCCAAGATTTGAGCAACAAAGGCTGAATCAGCCGGAACGTATTTGTCCCAGCTAAATCCT
This sequence comes from Helianthus tuberosus, assembly GCA_030545235.1. Classification (NCBI taxonomy): domain Eukaryota; kingdom Viridiplantae; phylum Streptophyta; class Magnoliopsida; order Asterales; family Asteraceae; genus Helianthus; species Helianthus tuberosus. Next base: position 75,851 of record JARYGA010041626.1, read on the forward strand.
TCTGCCAATCTTTCATCATCTTGATTTATTAGATAAGCTTTCTTCTTTCCATCTTCAATAGCACGGGATGATGAAGATTGTTGAGCAATCGGGTCAGTTTTTGACAAAATTGATCAAGATTTAGGTTGATTTTAAGTCTGATTCTTTCAAGGATTGATTAAAACTATGTTTCGCACGTTATATGTGAAAATCAGTCCATTTTTACCGTAAAAACACCTTTAATTTTGAAAAATATGAAGAAGAATGAGTAGAAGTCGGAAATTTCGGTGAAAACAAACTAAATCCGGTAAGAACTCTTCCTCCTGAGCTCTGATACCACTTGAAGGATTGAGATTCGATCTATACGAGTCTAGCAGAAGAGTTCTAATCCATATCAAAGGCGGAATTCAGTGATACGGACTTGAATACAACTTGATTCACACACAGATTCACATTAACTGTCTTATTTATTGATTTGAAAGCGTTACAGATCAAATGATACTTCAGCAGCACTTCAGCTCTGGAATCAGCAACTGTTACAAATGACACACAAGCTCAGGTATTTATAGGAGTCTCCATTCCGCACGAAACAGACATTACCAGTCCGTGCGAAGTGGGCAGTTCGTACGAACTTGCCTAGCCAGTTCATGCGAACTGGACTGTTAACCCTCAAACCCTATTTTCTATCTTACCGAGCTCCGTTCTATCCTATCCTATCCTATCTAGACACACGACTCGATACAAGACAAAGTCAACATACATATGCACCAACATTAGATGAGAATCCCGAATATAACAGTTATGTTCATCAATAGAAACAGTGAGCTTACAATCTCTAGCAAGTTTATGAATAGAGATTAAGTTAACACAATAATTGGGAACAACGAACACATCATAGAGAATGACCTTGTCACTTAATTTTATATCACCAATTTTAGTTACCAAAGCACTTGTGACATTAGGGTGTTTAACTTTGATGTTGAATTCAGTGACATCCTTTTGATTAATAAGACAATCATCGGTCATAACCATGTGTTGGTTAGCACCAGAGTCAATTATCCATCCAACCTTTTCCCCATTGTTAACAAAGTTTGAAAAACAATAGATAGTTTAAAATCACAAGTGGGTTTGGATGTAATATTGACAAAGCTATTTAGACATATAGAATTTGCACACATACCAGCAAAGTTACTACTCTGAGTGTCACCCTTAGGTTTATCATTTAAGAGACTAAGCAATTGAGCTACCTGATCATTGGTTAAAGAACTCATAACAGAAGATAAATCAGTAGTATCAGTAGTGACATTATTACTTACCCTATTACCCTTGTTCCCACTTGTTTTAGATTTCATCCAAGAAGGATATCCAACAAGTTCAAAACATTTCTCAATTGTATGACCAGTTTTATTACAATGAGAACATTTGAGATTAGTAATAAGAATTTTTGCACCTTTTTTCTTTAAATCAACATTTTGATTCGCTCTAGCAGCAAAACCAACAGCACCATTAGGGTTTTTATCAGAAAAATTCTTTGAGTGTAAATGAGACTCTTCTCTAGAGATGACTGCAAAGGCATCTTTCACAGAGGGAAGAGTTTCTCGAGTTAATAAATTTGTTCTCACAGACTGGTATGAACTATCAAGAGCCATCAAGAATTGCATTAGTTTTATAAGATGATTAAAGTCATTAAACTGTTTAGATGCATCACAAGAACAGGCAGGTAAAGCAAGTAATTGATCCAATTGTTTCCACATACAGTTCAGCTTATGATAATATTCAGAGACAGGCATACCATTTTGACTAAACGAGTTGATTTTTTAATATAGATTAAACACAACAGAGCCATCTATCTTATCATAAGTTTCTTTTAGGTCTTTCCATACATTAGAAGAAATTATAGAATAGACCAGGCCAAGATATAATTCCTCAGATACAGAATTAAGAATCCATGTAAGAACAATAGAATTGCATCTATCCCATTGCCTACCCAAGACCTCATCAGTTTTAGACCTAAGGCAAGAGCCATCAATAAAACCTATCTTATTTTTCACTTGTAAGGCAAGATACATGGCATTGACCAGATCCTATAGTTTTCTGACCCTTTGAGTTTTACACTGACTATAGATAAATTGGCAGAGTCACTAGGGTGAAGAAACAGAGGATCACTAGCATCTATTTTGCTAACTAGGGTAGCACCAGGGGATGTTACAACAGAATCATCACCAGACATATTGCAAACACGGTCAAAACCAGTTACCTAACAATAACAGCAGAGCAAAAATAGATAGTAGAAATAACAGCCAAACAAGAGACAGATAAGGGCACAGACAAAGCAAATAAAACCCAGATAACAGCGAAGCCTGAACAGAGGTCCGATCAGAGGTTCATCACTCAAAAGGTGCCTCCGCAGACAATATTCAGGGAGCTATGACACACAAACCAAAAACAAATGCAACAGTTAAGCAGATAAGACTCGATCAAGTGCCGACCCGACTAGTTCGGTAAACAGGGGATGCCTAGACACACTGACTCATTGATGCAGGACACAAACAAAAAAAATAGAAATAAATTACTGAGATAGAACAATCTCATAGTGGGTGCGTATAACTCTGGATAATCACACTTGTAACCTTCACTTAGGGTTACAAGTATGATTATAAGCAAAGAAGACCAGTGAAAAACTCCGTTGGTTTGCTCTGTAACAGAGACCAATTAGAGCCCCTTCAGAAGCACAAAATGAAACCCAAGGAAGGGTTTCAGTCCTTTAGCCAGTCACAAGCCAGAAACAGCGATCCGAAGAATCACCAACCACAACTGTCCCCAAAGCCTTGGGTTAGGGTTCCAGCCTTCAATCAGAGATAACCTTCAAGCAGATGGTCAGGAATCAGCGGATTCACAGGTACCGCCAAGATTCCTTATACCTTAATCCACAACCCTAGATCCGAATGGATCTGCTCGAACAATATGCAGCAGCAGCGGAGAAGAACGAGTATCAGAGAGCCGATTATGGCTCTGATACCATGTGAAAAGAAGATAATCTTATAACCAGAACTGTAAGTACAACAATTTAACAAAAAAAGTATCAAACACGATGAAAAACACCGATTACAAATAGTCAATCAGTAGCAGGTCTTCAACCGAAGATTCTGCACAAAAAAACTTGACCAGCAGCATAACGTGATGAACTCGAACAAGGAGAGAAAGCAATAGCCTTTTAAGAATGTTCTAGAGAGCATCTAATATCACTGCAACCTTTTTAATTTTTGGGATGATCGATCAGCAGAGAGGCGGAGGAAAGATATAGGTGAGGAACCCTAGGACGAGCCCAAGATATGTCCAGCAGCAACCCAAGAAAAAGAAAAAAAGCCCAACCGAACCTCACAAAAAACACAAGACAAAAAAGGAAAAGATATGAAATATTGAATTGGAAAATAAAGAAGTTTTATATATTTTAACACATATTAAGGGTGAGAGTTTGCTAAAAAGTCCATTTTTTTCTACAAAGTGTAAAATGTCATAAAACACCATAATGTCAACCATAAAACACACTTAAAACCCACAAATAACATAGTGAAGATAACTAAAACACCATTGTGGGTTTTGTGTTGTGTTTTGGATGATAAGGCTTTGGTTATCGAATGACTAACATTAGTATGTTTTATGTTGATTGTCATGTTGTGTTTTATATTCTTAGTTGTACGATGATGTGTTTGAAGTTTTAAGGATTGTTAGGGTTTAGATATTGTGTTTTGGTGATCTTCACTATGTTATTGTGGGTTTTGAGTGTGTTTTATGGTTGAAATTATGATGTTTTATGAATTTGTACACTTTGTAGGAAAAATGGATTTTGTAGCTGAACCTCACCCACATAATAATAACTAGTAATAAAAGTTTTTTTTCTAATCAATGATAAATTTGTTTGCACACTTAAGCAAATTTGGGGATAAAATCGCATGACCCAGTAAGTAAATTCGCTTGAACAGACAACTTTGTCTGTACTATTGACCAATTAAACAAATTCGCCTGAACTACTCGCGTTCGCCTAATCTCAGTAAAGTTGTTTGAACTGCAGATCAATAAAGTAAATTAGCTCGCAATATTGAATCTGACTTTTGAACACGTTTTTGATGAAATTCAATTAATCAAACTAAAATTCATCATCCAAAGCATGAATCTATCATCAATTGACTTTCAATCTTCTCTAATTTCATCAAGAATCTTTGAATTTCTTCAAAATCTTTAAATAACCCTAATTTAACATCTCATGTTAAAATTTGTGGAATTAAACACCGAATCAAGAGTTATAGTGAATCGAATAGGCGGTTAAGTCTTCCGAATCATTAACCACATTTTGATACCATTTGATAGTCCCTAGGAACCCTTCGGATCGATATAACTCATCAAGAACAACACTCTCGATTCATAATACGTAGAGATAGGAGTGTGTGTCAATCAAATACAAAATCAAACAATAAGATAGATGTAGATGTAGAAGAATTTCATTAATCATCAAGTATTCTTCATACACATACACATACATACATTGTATAAGTACCATGTCAACCCTAGGTGAGCTCCCATAGGTTGGAGACTCACACACAACACTTTCACTCTTGTATGTCTCTATCTCACCTACAAATGAACTAAATAAATGGATGTTTGGTAACTTCTAAATGGTTAAGTGCTAAGCTAGTAAGAGGTGTAAACCATTAAGTGTTGAACCCGTAAGAGGTCTGAATCATTAAGAACCAGTATAATGTTTAACCGTTCAGAGTCAAATGTCTGACTATTTCAGATTACAGGTTTTAACCATTCGGACTTAGTATAATGCTTAACAATTCATAGGCAAATGTCTGACCCATTCAGACACTTGCTTGCGAAACAAACAATCTGAACCATTAAGTGTTGAACCAGAGTTCTGAATCAATAAGAGCCCCATTAAGAGCTAAACAAACAACCCCTAAGTCCTAATTATAGGCTAAGTGAGTCTAAACCACCTCAGGCGACTTTATCATTAAACCCCGAAAATTTGTCTATAAGTGTTTAGGTTAATTTACCAAAGTCGCCTAACAGCAAATTCGCTTCTCTCATCAGCAAATTCGCTTTCCACCTAAGTTTCATACACACTATAGAAACTGATACAGAATTGCATAGCTACACTCACAAGTTATGCAACTAACAAATCCCCCTTGACTGTTTCCATCAACTCTAACAAATACTGATAATCATTAGTCATAATCTACATCAATAGCGTGTGTGGCGTCGCACTGATTCATTAAAAAAATAACATCCTTAAGTATGATACAAGAAAAAACTCTATTGCGAATACAAATCATTTTTAATGAGATTTATACCAGACGGTACCAATGTTGTTCGGAGGATATCGATCTGGATTGTGACGGTAAAGAAGAAAAATCGATTATATTTGACACTTTCGATTTTAAAATAACTTTTATCGAAACATAGAAAAATAAACATGTCGCAATGATGTATTTGAAATACCATAACAATTTCTTTATAAAAAGAACAAATAAACCACGTTTAAATAAAACAAACACGTCGCAATGATGTATTTGAAATACTATGAACTTAAAAAAAGAAAAAAAAATAAACCATTGGTTTATTGTAATAAAGAAATAAAATAGTATTTTTACCACGTACGTTGCGAAGAGAATTTGGTTGTTACTGGTTTGCTTCATTACGTACAAATACGGTACCGACACAAATACGCTCCTTTAAAAAATAATTCAACGTGTAGAAAAAATTGATATAAAAAACTTTATTAAATGTAAGGGGAAGGGCCTGTAATATAACTTGTTAAAAGAAAAGAGAAAATAGCTTTATTAAAGTTGAGGGATCATGTGATAAATTTATTAAAGATTAAGGGGTGTAATGTAAAATTATATACAAAAAGACAAAAACTATATTGTAGCTTTATGGCGTGTTTTAATATAAACTAGTAATAGACTCGGGCGCACTGTGGCGCTAAAACCGTCAGAGAGTTAGCGTTCTTAAAACTTGATAAAATAATATCAAAACCTTTACGTAAAAAATAAACTTAACCCACGCCCAATGGGCATCATACTTATGAGGAAAGTTGATAAATCAAACACTATTTTATTCCCCTAGTTTATATTAAACTTGGATGCCAAATATATATATATATATATATAGAGAGAGAGAGAGACATGATCAGGAGAAAACAGTGAGAACGGATCCTGGTCAAACACGTGGCAGGGGGCGCTAAATGATATGCAGGGGCACGATTGTCATTGTCCACGTTCCCCTCAATAAATGACGTTATAATTCCGTTTCAAGAAAATATTCCAGCAGATGTGGCATTTTGTTCTTTATGCTTGTTTCAATGGCGTTTTTTTTTCAAAGCAATATTTTGAAATGGTGTTTATGTTTCAATGACGTTCTTCCTATATTCAATATTTGACGTTTTCATTATTAATGTTAATTTTCGTTTGGATTACGTATATCTGATTAGTTGTGAATATTGGCGTTAATTTGTAATCATCAGTTCTTACTATTTGTTAATTATTCAACTTATGGTGTTTCTATTAACATGTTTTAGGAAGACAGTAACATCAGTTCTTCTTATTGTTTATTATTCAACTAATGGTGTTTTCATTATGACGTTTTATTAAGAAACAAGTAGATGCAATAGTAGAAACCCAATACATTAGTTAACATGAAAATTATAAAATGAAAGCAATTCATGACCTTTAAGTTAATATACATATTCCTCTATCCTTTGTTCTATTCTCCTCTACCCCGTTTTATACAATTCTGTAATTCTTGTTGCCCTTAATTCCAAGAATGTATTTAAAGATTTGACCAGTTTTCTTCTGTTTTCATTTTGGCTATTGATGTGTACAAAATGAAACATATAAATTACATCAACAAAGGCATAAAACCAACCCTTTTTAGTACTAATTTTGGAAAAAGTGCGTTTCTTTCTTCCTTTTGAATTTACAGGACCAAATGAGCTTAAAAGAACAAAAGGAACAAATAAGCAGCCAGAAACCAATATAAAAACAAGAAGAAGGAATAACGTGACATGCCTGACCCCTCGGCAGCATCTCCTAAGACAAAAGCAAGAAAACAGAAGCTGACCACGGGGCCATGCCCAGCAAGGCGTGGGCCGTGGTCAGACCTCACACAAAAAGACAAGACCTGCAGAAGCATCTACGCCCACCACGGGGTCGTGCCCAGCTCACCATGGGCCGTGGTCAACTCTCAGATTGACAGAATCTTGATAGTACAATAAAGAGTTGACCACAGGGCCATGTCTAGAAGCCACGGGGTCATGTGGGGCCCTCTGCTGACAGCTGCAATTAATGAAGGAAGAGAAGAAGCTGGCCACGGGCCGTGCCCAATGGACACGGGGCCGTGGCCGGGGTATTGTTCTGACTATAAATAAGGGTGCTTGGTTCTCTTCAAAGGCATCCCTTGGCAAACCACTTATCTCTCACTTTGCCACCACTCCACCACCACTACAACACCAACACCCACCACCATCATCCATCCATCATCTTTAGAGTGTGTAGTAGTATCGGGATCCAAGATTGATTGTAAGAGTTCTTGTCAATCAAAGGCCATGCTTGGCTAATCTCTTACATCACTTGGTGAAGACAAGTCTTTAATGTATCACCTTTGATTTTTAATCTTTCGGCACTTTTTAATTGGGTATGAATTAATGACTTTAATAACTAGTTTCTTATGTTGAAAGTGAATTTTCTTTACCATTTCTTCATGATGTCATTGATTTGATCATTCGTGTCTTTACGTTCTATATAAAGCACGTTAACTACTTTGAAGGGGGTTAGAAGGGTGGTTTGGTAAAGTTCTTGTCTCGTTCAGTGTATAGATCCTATGAGGACTTGGTTTCAGCTTACTAGGACCTCCTTCAATACCCCAAAGGTATTGGATGGCAGGGGTGCGAATAGTTTGAACCCCTCATATGTAAACTACTATTAAAATATTAAACCGGCTTCTTGGGATTGTATCCTTCCTAACTCAAACCACTTAGCCGAGGGTAACGTCACCTTCAAAAGAGGGGCCTACCACTTTTCTCATTAATAACTTATTTAATTATCTTTCAATATTCCGACCCTTTGGGATTTTATCCCTGGTGACTCAAACCACTGGGTTGAGGGTAACGTCACCTTCAAAAGAGGGGCCTACTACTATAACTAAGATAATCTCTTAAAAAGTCCGAAAGTGCGAAAATCATCAAAGGCTGCATAAAGATGAGTTGGATCCAAGTGATTCTATCTTGTTTTTTTTTTGTTTTTCATTCTATTTATCTTTTTACTTTTTAGATTTATTTTGATGTTTAAAAACTCTTTTAAAAAAATTAGATCGATTAGACGTTGATAATAAACCAGTATTAAAAGCTCTTGTGTCCTTGGACGACCTCGGTATCTTACCAACTATATGCTACGCTCGCGATGGGTGTACTTGCCCTAGTGTGTGTTTAGTATTAGTACAATATCGTGTTTTATAAATTTAAAACTTGACTAATGCGTAAAAAGAAATTAAAATATTAATAAAATCATATCACGCTTAACGCACACCAGTTATGCAGCAGGATTTTTGCAATGTATCTGATCTTGATGTCATTTAGCTATTTTTGTTGTAGGTCATTTGGGGCATTTTCTTTTGCCAGACCACATTCCCAACCAGCCAACTACCCCATATACGTTTCCATATGCCTCATTGCAAAAATCCCACAGTCGATCTCATTAGACTCTGCCCTCCAATCCATCTTTTGTCTAACAATAGGCGTCGTCTTCATGATCTTAGCCATTGAATGTTTTTGAATAAGCAGGTAGTTTGTAAAAGCATCTTGCTGCAATTTCACATTTTTACATATATTAGTATGACGTTTTGTCAACATAGTTTCTACATACACGGTTTTTAAGATACTTACCAACTTTCCCACGCATCCATCATACTTTTTCTTGATGCTGAGTCTATCCCCTCCAGCGCTGTTATCCAATACATCAACTCTGCTGTGTTTTAGATTGAAGCAGACAACATAGAAATGTCTTTGCCATATTATTGGCACGAAGACCAGATCATATTCATTTATCTTTCTATCTTTCCGGTCTTCTTTGAAATGGGCGAGTTTCAAAACCAACTCTATGTGGTTGTTGAATTCTTTGTATCGATAACTTGTTGTCTTTGTATACGCGGGCGTATTTTGTAATTTTCAGGAACCACATTTTTAACAACAAAACAAAGTCATAATATAATTGCATCAATTAAATATAGAAAGAGAGTTACCATCATTATTTGTGTGCAAAATAATCTTGAGGGTGATTCTGGAGCCATGTATCTTTCTTCATAGTTCAGGATATGCCCCCAACTTTGAATAATGTTGACGCGTGCATAGAATCCTGGTGTCATGCTCTCAGAAATCACCCATGAGAGTTCTGACACTCCTTGAGTCTTGAACACGGTACTCCTGGAAACAAGAAACAACATATAGCGTTTTAGTTATGCAAACTCATTTTAATATAAGACATGGCGTTTTGGGTGTTTACATGTGTATGCATGTATATTTTTAACGTAACAAATGCAAAGTTTGGCGTTTTATGAGAAAGAAATGTACATACATCTAGTCACCACATCCTGTGAATATGTATGTGGAAATGTTGTTTTCTTGTGTCTCCCGTGTTGCATGTATAACCGCTTGCCTCATGACATAAGGTGGCAAACATGCCCTGCTCTTCTTTGACTCTTTTTTCTCCTTTTTTTTCACAGTCTTTTCCTTTTTATTTTCACCATCTTCATCATCTTGTTCATCACCATGCAGCTTTTTTGGGTTTAAAATGGTGTTATCTTGCATCAACTTTGTGATGCCTGGCGTTTTGTCCTCATCACCCTTCTCCTGCACATCTGCCTTATTTGGCGTTTTGGTTGGTGATGTGTTAGTGGCGTTTTCATCTTGGGGTGTATTTTCTTCTTCTTCAAAAGTTTGCATGAGGTTCTTCCTACCTCCAGATGGTGGCTGCTGACATCGCGTTTCATCAACCACTGCACCTTGCTGGTCAACACTTTTGTTCACCATCTCCCCTTTAGTTTTTTTCTAGTTGAGAAATGAATGCATCAATGAACTGTGTGTCTATCACAGGTACATTTACAATTTTTCATTGACTGCCTCAGTTGTTTTTCGTGTTCAATGATGAACCCCTGAATGTATTGTGTTTCTGTTGGGGGGATTTTTGGTGTAGCATCAAATAAAGGCATTCGCGGGGTCTCCTCAGCAGGGTGTAGGTGGTTTTTTTTATAGCTTTAAGCATTTCTTCCACTATCTTTGGACAATCTACACCTTCTATTAGTTTAATCATTTGTTCTAGGTCTTGTCCCGGCAGTTCCAAAACCTCAGCAATATTCCTATTAATTATCTTTTCCCCATTATATCTGAAAATGTGATATTCAAGTGTTTTGAAATCACAATCCCAACTTTTAATATCATTTTCGTTTATATCTTCATCTATACTTTCTTCAGCTGACAATATAATATAATCATCACCACCCTCAGACTCCCTTTTATCTTCTTTTTTAGCACCATCATTATGGGGGTTGGCGTAACAGTTGAGGGTTTGGCATTTTGATCTCCAGCCATCTCCCCTTCCCCTTCATGTTCCCCTTCCCCTTCCCATTCCCTTTCACCTTCAGCTTCCCTTTTAACCTCATCTTCATTTTCACCTTCACCTTCTTCTCTCTCATCAGCCACTGCCTTGGCATTTTCATCAACAAAATGTTGGCACTTCCTTGGCGTTTTGTTCTCCAACCATCTCCCCTTCCCCTTCTCTATCCCCTTCTCCTTCTCCTTCCACTTCCCTTTCAACTCCATCTTCATTTTCACCTTATTCTCTATCATCCGCCACTTCCTTGGAGTTTTCATCAACAAATGTTGGCACTTCCTTGGTGTTTTGTTCTC
>JARYGA010041627.1:0-35069 GCA_030545235.1 Helianthus tuberosus
CAGTTTTATAGTCCTTACTTCCCTACACACCATACTAGTGTAGTACCTTGTCCCTGGCCCATACTGGGTCTCAAAACACTGTCTGTCTATGTACTGAACCCCGTCAGCATATTCCTGCTTTATCCGTTAACTGTGCTATCTGTGCTTTGTGCATCATGTATGTCAATATCGTTTGTATGTGATAATGATGTGACATTATGTAATATGTGATGCACATGTAAGTATGATGCAGTAATCCGAAAGCAGTTAAGTAATTCAACACATTCATTAAGCACTTAATTAATATTAATTAATTGTACGGATACCTGGATTTATGAGGGTTGTTACAGACTCCCCCTTGGATATTGCCGCAATCAATCTCAACCATTGAGTCAATCTTGTAGCGTCTTGTCTTTCTCTCTCTCTCTGAGTCTTCTTGAAGCTTTAACACGTTTTCATCAACGTAGACTCCCTCTTGCTCGAACAGAATCCCCATGGATCTGTCTTCAGCTGCAGCTCCCCCTGTCGGTAAACTCCTTCTTTAGGCTCCCCCTTTCGTCAAGGTTCCGTGCTTTTGGGATCCACACCTGGCTTTCCGGATACAAGCTCCTATAGGATAGATACCTGGCTCCTTGAATGCACGCTCCCCCTTGCGTTGAGCTCGTCTTCAGACTCCCCCTTAGACTCGGCTATCGGGATCGAAATCTGGAATTTGCAATTCTCAAACATTAATAAGCAAAAATATTTTGAGCATCCAGTATTGAAAACCTGGCTCTTTCAGCATAAGCTAAAATATTTCAACAGTGAAAGCATTTTCGGTTGTCCAGGAATCGTGACCTGGCTCTTACAAACTTTTGATCAAGATCCTGGCTCTAAAATATAATAATATGAATATATCCAGGAATACTTGACTTATTCTCTTCCCCTATCAACATGCTTTATAGATTTGGCAGTATTAAGTATCCAACAACGAAATCTATCTCTTTATAATCAGATTTTTACAATTTGAGTATCCAAATCCCCCACAGTTAATCATCCAAGTCCAAATTAATGACCTTGGAGATATCACAAACTGTTTTTTGATTTTTTAGATTTTAAAAAATTTCAAGTTTCAAATTAACGAACTTGTTTATTTTCAGAAACACGATCAGCATACTCAGATTTTGAAACTCAGCACTCAGACATCGGTTGTTGAAAATAAAGTGAAATCAAAATCTTTTTGTATGTTTCTGAAACATAAAGCAGTAAAGAAATATTTACAAACATATTTACAGACAATATTTTTGTTTGAGTTCGCGTCAGAGGATCATATCAGTTTTTGACAAATCACTAGCACCGTTGAGCTTTAAACACTTTAAGTTCTAAACGATTCACTTAGATTGTCAGTATACTGAACCACTTAAATTTTCACACAAAGTTCAACTGTTTCGAGATACGGAATTAGTGTTTTAAGGGACTTAACTTATTCGCGTGTCCCTACCTCAGAATATACTCCTGTATCAAAATTCCCTAGATTCAGTCCTTACAGGTGATTATACCAATTTGATATCTGTTCTCTGGGTTAGTGCGAGACCTTGAGAGCTCAGGTATGAACTGTCACACCCCGATTTGCAGCGGAAGAAAAAAACGTGGGATGCAACAGACACCTCTGGTACAAGCACATTGTTTATAAAGACACTACATTTATTAATTACAAAATGTTGATTACATACTACATGTATGTTACAGCTGCGTGTTCCCATGAACCACATAAGTCTTCTAAGTCGCATGCGTCTATCTCAATATTTGCCAATAAACACGTCTTGAACAACATACACGGATCACATCAGTCTCAAGTTACCTGAAATGCATGTTAGTTTTAAAAAGGGTCAGCTAAACGCTGCTGGTGAGTTCCACTGGTTTGGTTGTTTCGTTTCAAAATGTATCAACATGTTTAATTGCACATATTACGGTTTATAGATGGAATTACACGAGTGTCACAAGTGAGACCTAGACTGTTTTAATCGTGTCGTGTCACACAGACACATACTCGCACCACCTGCATCTCATAAAGTTCAATGCCCTCGGGTAGTTATGTCTAACAACATAACCTAGGTAGGACGCATGCAGTTGCCTGGCTGCCGGACGCACTTGTCCGGCGGCAACTGGGTTTGTCAGACCAATAGTACTATCCACTGCCCACGGTTTACTTTAATCACTTGTATCGGGGCTAATATCGTGTGTTAGATAATTCACATCATACGGTTTGAGCAATTAACACAGTTTGTAACATACAATTCACCCCAGAAAACAGGAAAATAGTTAAAAGTGGGGGGAAGTGAAACTCACAGTGTAAATAGTAGTCTCGGCTAAAGAGTGTTTAATCAACGAAATCAGCTTTAATAGCACACATGCAAGTAATGACTCAAATCAGTATCTAAGTCGGTAATGGTTATAACTTGGATTTGGTTAGGAGTTTTCACCCCGGATTGAGTCTATAGGACACGGGTATGGTGATGGAGGTCAGGGTAGTATTAGTTTTCAGTTTGGCTTCCGGGCACTGGTTCGCGTGCCAGTCAATGTCAGTAGTTTAACGTGTTCGGATAATGGTATGGGAATACCAATAGTGCCAACACGTTGTTATTTAAGAATGATTAATTTACCATTAAGGGAGTTTGGGTGTTTGGGGAGTCCAGGTTGCCCAATTTTTAGTTTTCGTTTCTATCGTCGGGGATTTCCCGAAATGGTATTGGACACACCCCGAGTGTCCAATCTGCCCTGGAATCTCCCGGAATACTCCCCGTGTTTCAATTATAGTATTTTTCGGGTTGGGTCAGTTCCCAGTTCCGGCAGGTTCGTTACACGGTAAACTGCCGAAATTGATTTAAAATAACCCATTTTTAATCCCAAAAATTCCTATTTTATCTATAATTTGAATAAAATTCTGAAAATTTTTATATAACTCATTAAAAATATGTAGAATATGGGGAAAATCTCTGGGAATTTATTTTGGCATTTTACTTTCCTAAATAAATTATTTATAAACCTATATTAATCCACATAATTAACATCAATTACCATCATTCATCCAAAAATTCCCAAAAAATTCCTGGACATCCCTTATGTTTCCAGAAACATCTCCAAAAATTTTAAGATTTTTCAGATTTTTTTCGATGCATTTCCGGCTACCGAAAATTCGCAAAAACGCAGATTTTTAACCCAACCCAAAACTCAACCAATGGAGTCTGAATTTTTCTATAACATTCCACATATGTTACTTAGTTTTTCTGTAAAGTTTGGTGATTTATTGAATCCGTTTGGTATTTTTTTTCAGAATTCTTTTTGTAAAACAGTAAAAAAATCACCAAAAATCGTAGAAAATTCCAAAAATTATAAAATTTTACGTGGGCCTTCTCACACTACCCTTCATCACCACACCAAATTTCAGCTCAAACCAAGTATCACAGACCAAGTTATAGTCCGAACAATATTCTGCCTAGTCTAGATTCAAGTTTCGGTTCATATACCTAGCGATTCCTTCGATTTCGAGCGTTCCTTGTGAGTCCAGAAGTATGTGTGGGCTATATTTAGTACCTACACATCAATTACAATCCAAATATGCTAGAACTTAGGTCAATCAAGCTTTATTTCATTGTTTTTCGGTTAATCAACTAGTTAAGCGATTTCTGTCGAATAGGTGTTGATTAGGGTATCAAAATCCAAAGATTTATAACCATGGCTGCCATATAAAACCAGGGTATTCATATGGTGTTCATATTCAGCCCATAAACATGTTTAAACTTCCAAAAATCATGGATTAAAAAGGGTTTTCATGGTCTAAACCATGTTTAATCAAGAAACCATGCTTAAAACCTTATGGATTTGAGTTAATACCTTTGATTTGTTCAAGTTTCTTGTGAAATCAGCTGGTTTTTCTTGAGAGAAACCAGAATTTTGAGAGGATTTTGTGTTAAAATGAAATAAGAAAAGGAAAAAAATTGAATTTTGTTTATTAAATAAAGGGGGGGGGGGGTTTGGGTGTGGGTCCCACAAGGGACACCTCGTGCTTCGTAACGTGCGCTAAAAGATGATGTTTATCTTCTGTTGAGTGTTTAGGTTCGTTTACGGGTCCCGGACGCGTTCGGGATTTGCGTGAAGGACTCCGTTTTGCGCGTACTTAGTGTCAAAAGACTCGGTTTTAAAAATCATGCATAACCGTCTTGAAATCCGAACCCCGTTACGTTTTAATCATAAAAGACTCGTATTAGAGTGGTTTAAGTGTTTTTAAGCTTGATCGATCGTTCCTTGCACGTTTGATTGCCTTATGTTATGCCTGAAACGAAGGCGTTTCCCTAACCGGGCAGCTGCTTCGATTTGCGTGCCCGATCTCTGTCTGGCTTCAAACCTTATGTCACAGTCTATGGCACAAAATTAAGATGTTCCTGGAACTCGGAATCTTAAATAATGCTACAGATAACCTAATAATCAACGTCAAAGGTTTAGTGCGCTGTTAAACGGAAAGGTCCAGTTTAACACGTGTTTAAAGTCTAAGGACACCAACTTCGCACTGTTGGCCCTTATTAGTGTCATGTTAGTCATAACGTGTTCTCGGATTCCTCCGAGACATAACAGATATCCTTTAATCAAGCATGTAAGTCACACATGTTTTTAGGGTTTTCGCGCAATTAAAGTGTTAAGTGTGCTTTACAGTTTTAGACCGTTTAGGGTGCACCTGGTTTCGTCATGGGTGGTACAGTCTCCCCTGGTTTAGAAATTTCATCCCCGAAATTCAATTCATCTAGTTAGGGAAGAGATGTGGGTATTTTCTACGGAACTCATCCCTCCATTCCCAGGTATACTCAGGTCCGTGCTTCGAGTTCCACCGGACTTTCACCAGCGCGATTTTGTTATAACGTAGTTGTTTGGTCTTCCCGTCTACTATTTCTACCGGTTCCTCCACAAAGTGGAGTTTGTCATCAATGTGCACATCTTCTAACGGTATAATAGCTGCTTCATCCATGAGACATTTCTTTAAGTTGGATACGTAGAAGACATCGTGAATTGTGCTCAGTTCATCTGGTAGTTTCAGTCGGTACGCTATAGATTCAACCTTAGCAATAATTTCATACGGCCCAATGTATCTCGGAGCCAACTTTCCTTTCTTGCCAAACCTGATCACTCCTTTCCACGGTGACACTTTTAACAGTACTTTGTCACCTACTTCAAACGACCACGGTTTCCTGCGAACATCGGCATAACTTTTATGCCGATCTCGGGCCGCTTTCAGTCTACTTTGGATCTTATGCACCTTTTCTATCGTCTCTTGAATTAGTTCAGACCCCGTGAGTTGAGTATCGCCCACTTCAGCCCAACAAAGTGGCGATCTGCACTTCCGGCCATATAGTGCTTCGTACGGTGCATATTGTATGCTACTATGATAGCTGTTATTGTAAGAGAATTCAATGAGGGGAAGGTGCTTATCCCAACTTCCTCCAAAGTCTAGGGTGCAAGAACGAAGCAGATCCTATAATGTCTGGATAGTTCGTTCTGATTGGCCGTCGGTTTGGGGATGGTAAGCCTTACTCAGGTCTATTCTAGACCCCAAAGCTTCTTGTAACTGTTGCCAATAGTGTGAAGTGAAATGACTATCACGGTCTGAAATGATTGCAACTGGTACCCCGTGTCTAGCTACACTTTCCTTCGTGTAGATCTCGGCCAATTTCTCGGTGTTGTAGGTAGTACGAATCGGAATAAAGTGCGCCGATTTGGTTAGTCTATCTACTACTACCCAAATCGCATCATGACCTCGGGGTGTTTTTGGAAGGTGGGTCACGAAATCCATCGTGATTTGTTCCCATTTCCATTGAGGTATTTCGGGTTGCTGTAACATTCCCGAGGGTTTCTGGTATTCTGCCTTAACCCGGGCACAAGTCAAGCATTTGCTCACGTACTCTGCTACGACCTTTTTCATACATGGCCACCAATAAAATTCCTTAAGGTCGTGGTACATCTTGTCTGTACCGGGGTGAATAGAGTACTTAGATTTATGAGCCTCATCCATAACCAGTTGACGTAGGTCATGGAGAGTAGAAATGCATACCCTATTTTTGAAATACAACACTTCATCCGGTTTCCTCACAAAATTCCCTTCATTTCCGTGTAAGTTTTCGCTATTTAGTTGGCCTCCTCCAAGGCTTCCATTTGAGCATTACGAATCTGCTCTTTAAGACTGGTTTGAACAATCATCCCAAGAGCTCGCACTCTGAGCGGCTTTACTCAGTCTTTTCTACTCAAGGCATCGGCTACTATGATAGCCTTACCTGGATCGTATTTTATTTCACAGTCGTAATCGTTCAATAGCACCACCATCTGCGATGTCTCATATTTAGCTCCTTTTGATCGAATATATGTTGGAGGCTCTTGTGATCTGTATACATTGTACATTTTGTGCCATACAAGTAATGCCTCCAGATCTTAAGTGCAAAAATCACTGCGCCCAACTCTAAATCATGCGTCGCGTGATTCTTTTCATGTACCTTTAGCTGTCTAGACGCGTAAGCAATGACCTTGTTTCTTTGCATTAGGACACATCCGAGCCCTTGCCGAGATGCGTCACAATATACGACGAAATCATCGTTGCCTTCGGGTAACGACAGGATTGGAGCTTCACATAACTTTTGTTTCAACAGCTGAAAAGCTGTTTCTTGTTCTTCGGCCCATTCATACTTTCGATCTTTCTATGTCAAGGCAGTTAAGGATTGAGCAATACTAGAGAAATTTTCGATGAACCGCCGGTAATATCCTGCTAGTCCCAAGAATTGGCGTATCTCCTTCGGAGATTTAGGCGCTTGCCAATTCTTAATAGCTTTGATCTTACTAGGGTCAACATGAATCCCTTGTTGATCTACCACATGTCCTAAAAATTGTACCGCTTGTAACCAGAAGTCAGACTTTGAAAGCTTGGCGTACAACTTCTCTTTCCTCAATATCTCTAGTATGGCTCGTAGATGGTGCTCATGTTCCTTTTTACTCTTGGAATAGATCAAAATATCGTCAATAAAGACTATGACGAATTTATCTAGATATGGTTTACAAACTCGGTTCATGAGGTCCATAAATACCGCGGGTGAGTTGGTTAACCCAAAGGGCATAACCAGAAACTCATAGTGACTGTACCGAGTTCGAAAGGCTGTTTTAGGGATATCTTCTTCTTGAACTTTCACTTGATGATAACCGGATCTAAGCTCGATTTTGGAAAAGTAACAAGCTCCTTGCAACTGATTAAATAAATCATCGATTCGCGGAAGAGGATATCGATTCTTTATGGTAACCTTGTTCAGCTCCCGGTAGTCAATACACATCCGAAAGCTTCCATCCTTTTTCTTCACAAATAACACTGGTGCTCTCCCAAGGTGACTAACTGGGACGGATAAAACCTCGGTCTAGCAGTTCTTGTAACTGAGATGATAGTCCTTGCATCTCTGAAGGTGCTAAACGGTAAGGTGCTTTGGCAATTAGAGCTGCTCCCGGTATTAAGTCGATATGGAATTCGACTTGCCGATTGGGTGGCAATCCGGGCAATTCATCGGGAAACATGTCTGGGTAATCACACATTATTGGGATATCTTTAATACGTTGTTCTTCTGGTTCGGTCGTCATTACACTTGCTAAGAACACATCACATCCTGGACGTATACATTTCAACACTTTAAGGTGGGATATAAGGTTTTATATGGCACCAGACTTCTCTCCCTGTACCATAATAACTTCATCATTAGGAAAAGGGATCCTAACAATCGTTTGCTCACATATAATCTCCGCCTTATACTTGGACAACCAGTCCATTCCCACTACTATATTGAAACTTCCGAGCTCTACTGGTAGTAGGTCAATAAGGAATTGATGGTCGTTAAGAATTAAAGGAAAATCACCAATGATTTGGTGACTAGTTATAGGTTTACCGTTAGCAAGTTCTATGGAATAGGGACTTGTTAATTCAATAGCCGGCATATTTAATAGGGGTAAGAAGTTAATGGAAACATAGCTCCTATCTGCGCCCGTATCAACCAATACTGAAGCATATTGATCGGAAATGAGAAAGGTACTTGTCACCACATTTGGATCCTGCCGTGCGTCACCAGACCCAAGTATAAAGGCACGACCTCGAGCTGCATTTGAGGTAGAAGCTTGGCCCTACGTATCCCTTCCTGCTGGCTGTTGAGCAACCTTTTGGCAGCTTCTTCGGAAGTGCTCCGTACTGCCACATCCGTAGCAAGTACGGGGGTAGGTAATCTGTTGCGTTGGTGGTTGGGGTCGTTGCTGAAGAGGCTGAGGCCTTGGGGTTTGGAAACGGTTGGGTTCCAATAGTGTCTTACAGTTTCGGGTATAATGTCCACTTTTATGGCACCTCGAGCAGATCCCTGCTCGACATGCACCATAGTGGTGCAAAGTGCACTTGTTGTATTTTGGGGTTGTTCCTTTATAGCCACCAGAGTTTCCCGTTGGTGTAATCATGGTGTAGCTTTGACTAGTGGCTCTCCCCCTCTTTGGTATGGTTGCCCCCGCTCGACTACTTTCCGAGGCCTCTCGCTTATTTCCTGCCGGCTTTCCCGGCATTGTCAAAATCTTGCGTCTAACCATGTCGTACGTAACCGTGCCTGACCTAGCTACCACTCCGTGCATGGTCAGGTGCTCCACCGAATTAATGATACTCCTTACTTCCGAGGCCAATCCCCAGATATACCTCTCGATCCTCTTGGACTCCGGTCGAACCATATCTGGCAAGATGCGTGCCAGTTCATTGAAGCGATTTGTGTACCCTACATGATCCGCACCTTGCATCTGCAGGTTCCAAAACTCATGCTCGAGTTTCTGAATTTCGTGGATTGGGCAGAACCTTTCTCTCATTAGTATCTTAAGATCATCCCCATTCATAGCATTAATCGCATCCTGCCCACGAGATTGCACAATAGCATTCCACCAGTTCAAAGCGTGGTCGGTAAAAGTGCAAGCTGTATACTTTACCGCACAGTTACCCGGACAATTACTTATGTTAAGGACCGATTCTGACTTCTAAATCCATTTCACAAACCCGTTCGATCCTTCAGTTCCATTAAACTCCATCGGTTTGCACTCCATAAAGTGTTTATACATGCAAACTGGCCTAACATTGTTTTGGTTATTGTTTTGACCTAACGGTCCCGACTGTGGGTTCGGTTGGGGGTTAGAGTTAATACCGGCGCTAACCTGCGCCACGATTGTTGGAATAACCGTTTGGAGTTGTTGTGCTATCAGTTGGGCAATTTCTGCCTCTGTCATTCGAGGTACACGTTTCGGGGCCATTCCATTATAAATAATAGATATGTATGTATCAATGTCACATAGTTAATCATCACTTATCACATTTTCAGTTACCACATACCACACAATTCCATTACACATCACCTATATAATAACATCTATCAAATTTTGCACACAGACTTAGCCCATACGGGCTAGTGCCTAAATGCGTTATCAAAACTGGTCACCAAAGTGACGTACGTGCATCATCCCACGACAGCACAAACTACGAAAATACGGAAGTACTATGACTGCATCACTACCTCGACACGGTCATAACCCCAGGATTAACCCAAAAGTCGTTATATGTCGACCCAACTACCTTTCATTTAGAATTACCGCAAACGTGTATAGATATCGTGGTTACAACAACTGTGGCCTCATCTTTCGCATCAACCAGGGTCGAAGTCTCAACACTGCATTGCCCCAAAACATAACCGAACGGATCGCAACATGAAGCCCGTCTGCCCTGAGTAACGGTACCTTGATAATGTAGCCGGGTGTTTATATATAGGAAGTACCGCAACATATCCACCACACCCATATACATGATCAATGTTCCGTTCACCAAAATATTCAGGCCTAATATTACTTTCCGTGAATAACCAACTGAAATCTGAAACACTCAATAATCGAAAGAAAAAAAAACACAATGTAACTGACGGTCACACGAAACGAGATTTCACAACGCAAAGTGTTCCAAGGAATCTGTATCATCACAAAATTTATACCCAATGGAACCGAATGACAACGGGAAGGGTAACTTATTCACGCGCTCCATACCACCTCCATAACCCGGAGATCGTCATATTCAGATATAACATATATCGAAACATGTGCTAAGGAATACCACGAAGCATTCTAGTATCACACGACGTGAAGGCTAAAGCCAATATTGTAAACAGAAGAGAAATCCAGCGGACAATCAAATAGATCGTGGATTCACGGACGAAAAAGTTTCGTAAGATGTTTAAACTCTACGACTGTATAACAATCGAATGTGAAGCAATGAGAAGTGGAATAAGGATCCGTACAAGTCCTCCCAGTCTATCAGAAGGACCTGAGCGTTCTTTGGGTATCTATGTTCTTTTTGAAGTATCACTCTAGTATATAACCATCGTTATAGTAGCTATAAGAGTAGAGTTGGTGAGATCGTATCATAATAAAGTCTTGAGTTCTCACATCATAAAGTATAAGTAACAACTGTGTGAGTGATAGGAATCAAACTCTAGTGTATATTAAATATGTGATCAGTAGGAATGTGGAACGGACTGTAATACCAGTTTTCTGCCTATCACTAAGGCACATGTAGTAACGTATAATCCACCAATCCCAATTCATGTATCAATCCACACACAAACATCCACACACTATCACCTTGGTACACGCATGTATCACTCCACATTTTTAAGCGTATTTATTACCACGACTTTCCCAACACCGCCTCGTATGAGCAAGTCTGTTATTACGTTCTGGACCATAATAACCCACTTGCCCCACAAGGCCATCCGGGTACTCGCCAATAGGATACTTTACAGTGTTCATTAACTACTTTTAGTAGTGGTTAATTTTCCAGTGATGTCCACTAAGGTCCGAGCCTGGAGTTATAGTCTAGGTTTCCTTAAAGGCACCTAATTCTCTATAACCAATGGCTCTGATACCATCTTCTATCACACCCCGATTTGCAGCGGAAGAAAAAAACGTGGGATGCAACAGACACCTCTGGTACAAGCACATTGTTTATAAAGACACTACATTTATTAATTACAAAATGTTGATTACATACTACATGTATGTTACAACTACGTGTTCCCATGAACCACATAAGTCTTCTAAGTCGCATGCGTCTATCTCAATATTTGCCAATAAACACGTCTTGAACAACATACACGGATCACATCAGTCTCAAGTTACCTGAAATGCATGTTAGTTTTAAAAAGGGTCAGCTAAACGCTGCTGGTGAGTTCCACTGGTTTGGTTGTTTCGTTTTAAAATGTATCAACAGGTTTAATTGCACATATTACGGTTTATAGATGGAATTACACGAGTGTCACAAGTGAGACCTAGACTGTTTTAATCGTATCTTGTCACACAGACACATACTCGCACCACCTGCATCTCATAAAGTTCAATGCCCTCAGGTAGTTATGTCTAACAACATAACCTGGGTAGGACGCGTGCAGTTGGCTGGCTGCCGCCCTCACCTGTCCGGCGGCAACTGTTTTTGTCAGACCAATAGTACTATCCACTGCCCATGGTTTACTTTAATCACTTGTATCGAGGTTAATATCGTGTGTTAGATAATTCACATCATACGGTTTGAGCAATTAACAAAGTTTGTAACATGCAATTCACCCCAGAAAACAGGAAAACAGTTAAAAGTGGGGGGAAGTGAAACTCACAGTGTAAATAGTAGTCTCGGCTAAAGAGTGTTTAATCAACGAAATCAGCTTTAATAGCACACATGCAAGTAAGGACTCAAATCAGTATCTAAGTCGGTAATGGTTATAACTTGGATTTGGTCAGGATTTTTCACCCCGGATTGAGTCTATAGGACACGGGTATGGTGATGGAGGTCAGGGTAGTAGTAGTTTTCAGTTTGGCTTTCGGGCACCGGTTCGCGTGCCAGTCAATGTCAGTAGTTTAACGTGTTTGGATAATGGTACGGGAATACCAATGGTGCCAACACGTTGTTATTTAAGAATGATTAATTTTCCATTAAGGGAGTTTGGGGAGTCCAGGTTGCCCAATTTTGAGTTTCCGTTTCCACCGCCGGGGATTTCCCGAAATGGTATTGGACACACCCCGAGTGTCCAATCTGCCCTGGAATCTCCTGGAATACTCCCCGTGTTTCAATTATAGTATTTGTCAGGTTGGGTTAGTTCCCAGTTCCGGCAGGTTCGTTACACGGTAAACTGCCGAAATTGATTTAAAATAACCCATTTTTAATCCCAAAAATTCTCATTTTATCTATTATTTTAATAAAATTCTGAAATTTTTTATATAACTCAGTAAAAATCTGTAGAATATGAGGAAAATTTCTGAGAATTTATTTTGGCATTTTACTTGCCTAAATAAATTATTTATTAAACAATATTTAACCACATAATTAACATCAATTACCATCAGTGATCCAAAAATTCCAAAAAAATTCTTGGACATCCCTTATGTTTCCAGAAACATCTCCAAAAATTTTAAGATTTTTCCGATTTCGTTTCGGTGCGTTTTCGGCTACCGAAAATTCGCAAAAACGCGGATTTTTAACCCAACTCAAAACTCAACCAATGGACTCCGAATTTTCCCAGAACATTCTTCATATGTTCCTTAGTGTCTTTGTAAGATTTGGTGATTTATTGAATCCGTTTGGTATTTTTCTTAGAATTCTTTTTGTAAAAGAGTCAAAAATTCACCAAAAATCGTAGAAATTTCCAAAAATTCTAAAATTTATGTGGACCTTCCTGACACTACCCTTCATCACCACAACAAATTTAAGCTCAATCCAAGTATCACAGACCAAGTTATAGTCCGAACAATATTCTGCCTAGTCTAGATTCAAGTTTCGATTCATATACCTAGCGATTCCTTCGATTCCGAGCGTTCCTTGTGAGTCCAGAAGTATGTGTGGGCTATATTTAGTACCTACACATCAAGTACAATCCAAATATGCTAGAACTTAGATCAATCAAACTTTATTTTATTGTTTTTCGGTTAATCGACTAGTTAAGCGATTTCTGTCGAATAGGTGTTGATTAGGGTATCAAAACCCAAAGATTTATAACCATGGCTACCATATAACACCAGGGTATTCATATGGTGTTCATATTCAGCCCATAAACATGTTTAAACTTCCAAAAATCATGGATTAAAAAGGGTTTTCATGGTCTAAACCATGTTTAATCAAGAAACCATGCTTAAAACCTTATGGATTTGAGTTAATACCTTTGATTTGTTCAAGTTTCTTGTGAAATCAGCTGGTTGTTCTTGAGAGAAACCAGAATTTTGAGAGGATTTTGTGTTAAAATGAAATAAGAAAAGGAAAAAATTGAATTTTGTTTATTAAATAAGGGGGGGGGGGGGGGTTTGGGTGTGGGTCCCACAAGGGACACCTCGTGCTTCATAACTGTCACACCCCGAATTCCACGTGTCACCGGTGGGCCCGATGGGGAGTATCGTGACGTGGTTGGCAACATAATAGTCAAACAAGACAATATTTAAATGCACAACGGAAGCAAGTGAAAAATATATTTCAACCGAATATAATATTGTAATATCAAGTATCACAACAGTTGAAAGTTTATCCACAGGTGGATTAAAATAAAATGGAAGCAGTAGTTCAACAGACTTTAGGCATCTTAAGCTTGCGAGACTTCTATTGATGCTAAGGAGAAATCCAGCCTATTACGATCAGTACCTGCATTTAATCTTTTTGGGAAAATACGTCAGTTTACACTGGTAAATACAATCAACTGACTCATTTTAAAAATGATTAAAAATTGATTTGGATGCACGTGGCATAAACATTTTATAACTTGGGATAATTATTTAAATATAAACTTGAAAAGGATTACATGTTCCTTATGCGTTCAGTAGCCCGGATCGTGCCGGGTTAAAGATCAATAGACACACCACATTATTTATTTCTGCACTGACGGGTGTACGCCTACTGACGTGTTTATCGTGGTCACGCAAATTTAATCCCAATAACAACTATAGATAGTGGTAAAAGGGTATCGAACTCAGGGAGTATGTGGAAAATATGTCGATTATATAGCTTTGCGATTAAACTACAATTAACCTAATTTGCAGAAAATAAAGATCAATGATTTGGATTGTTGTTTTAGAAAACTAAATTAATAACTAATTGCAATCAAAATTGGTTGTTTAACAGATTAGGAGAACAATGACCATCTTAGGATTCAGTTTCTTTTAACAATTGTGTGAAATTCCAACTAGAAAGAGTTACATAGACATAACTCGTGCATAAATAATTGAAGTGATAAAAGGGAACAAAGTACTCGGATTATATAAACGCGAGGTTGTTTCCCGATGATCAATTAATCAATAACCAACCCTAACCCTTCCCGTGATATCTCGATTGCCAACGGCACCAAGAACGTACGATTGAGACTAGAAATTGCACTATCAATTAACACGCTACAAACAATTATGCATACACCATGATAAACAAGCAAACACAAGTTATCATTCTAGAAATTCAGAAATAAATACACAAAAGTTCAAGAGAAACCTTCACCTAAGATGATCACCGAAAGTTTTAGCCACACATAGCTTGGTGAATCATCATAACAATAAGTTCAATGTTCATACGAATCAAAATGACAAACCAAATGTTAGAAATTGTTTAGCACCAAGCAAGAACATCCAAATTCGCCCCTAGTATCTTCCAAAACCGTCCAATGATGAGAATATCTGAAAAGGCACCCACAAACTGATTTTATGAGGGCAGTTACGTTTTCTGCGCAGCTTCCACCGTAACTTACGGTGCCAGCGTAAGTTACGGTGGACATAATGTTGTTACGGTCTGTGTCTTCTGAGTTACGGTGGAATTCAGGTGATTTTCAGGGCCACCGTAATTTACGGTGGCACCGTAAATTACGGTGGAACCCTGACTTGTATCTTTTGTTCCTTTGCTGCTTCCACACACGACCCGTTCATCTCCAAACCGTCCAAAGCTGCATGTTATCCATTTTAAGCTCCCAAACCGCACCTGAAACATAAGCAAACGTAGTTATCTAATTCAAGATAATTACGCGATTAAGTGAAGGATTAATTCGTCTTTTAAAATGATTAAGGGTTGTCCAACGGACCACCCGTCACATCCCCACACTTAACCATTGCTTGTCCCAAGCAATTCATCAAACTGTTTTCAAAACAAAGCGATCAATGTAAACCAAGCAGAAACATGCAATCGTTTTACCAACCCCTTTTTAACACCCAAAATAATGCACCCCTCACTATGTCTCTCCTCTCGGCAACAAATAAGCACTAGCAATATGAGCTAGACACACAAATGCTAACAAGCGGTTGCACAACTATAAGCTTGTACCTAAATCAATTCTTCTCCTACAATGTGTCAAACATGAATGCAAATCAAAGAGACTTTTAAAACATGACACCACCAACTCGCACCAACCCAACATAACATCACAAACTAACACCACCCAACCATAAACAAAACAACTAACAAATATGCACAAAATATACAAAGGAGGAACACAACCTGACTAATAATAGTGCGGTCCCGGAGGCCCAAAAATGGAAGACATCATGTCGTTCCATTCTCCAAACGCAAATGAGCCGCTACTACTCCCACCTTGTTGTTGTTGAGCTCCTTCTTGTTGGCGTGGATCAATCCATTGTGAATGATGGATCGGCGGGGTTGGATACGAAACACTACCATCATACGGTGGTAGAGATGCATAATCCACATGTTGTGGATCCACAACCACCGGCCGCCCGGCATGCCAATCTGAGTGCATTCTCCTTTCTTGATCATCATGGTATCGATTATTCATTTCTACTTCACGGGAATACGCATGTGTGCGACTCCATGCCTCTTGACGATCAAGGTTTTGTTTCAAGGACCGCTCTATACTTGCACTCATCCTCGTGTTTTGATCAAATAACGTCCGCTCCGACCCCGACCACGACTCAAAAATTGGTGCCGGAGGACGTTGATTCTCGATCACTTCTTGCATTGTGCCTTCATAAGCCCAACCCGGCACATAAGATTGCTCCGTATAATCGTAAAACATACCACCATAACCTCTACCATAACCCCCTTGACCTACATTCTCACCTCCTTGCGGCTCGTCCGCATAATCCTCGTCACCACTTGGAACTGTCTCCTCATCACTTTCCGGCTCATCCGGCTCACCCGGTAAAAGATCTCTTGCACCCACCTTTAGTGCTCTCCATCACTGCCCCTCAGACTTAAGTTTATGATACCGCTCCGACTGTGTGTATGACCAACCAATCCCCAACTTATCTAATGTAAAAGGCAGATGCCTTTTTGTTGCCCCTCTATCTTCAGATGTTATTGCCTTTTGCTGTTTCATCAGTCCCGTGATTATTCGGCAATACGGGACGATATCTCTTCCTAACTTATTTCGGCAAATCCATAAGTGGTTCATGATTAGATATCGGATGGGAAAGCGTGGAGCCCCATGGAGTAGCGAATAAAGAACGGGTACTTCGGGAAACCTCACTTGCTCTTTGTCCCCCCTTCTCGGAATGACATTCAAGAGGCAAATAGCCAACAACAACTTTGCTTCGATTCTCAAATTCTTCCGATACAAGATTCCACTGTGTGTACCGGGTAAAAACAGTGTCGCCAACATATCATTCCACCGGGGATGCTTTTCCGGCTTTACCAAAAGGTTATCAAGAGTGGGAATCATGTAGTCACGAGCTGGAAGACTATCGTATTTCCCAAGCTTCTTCAACGTATCAAAAGACATCTCCACCGGAATCCCATTCACTATACCCGTTAGCTTCATTTGTGATGGCTTTTCATACGTGTTGCACTTAAGAGTTGCCATCCATTCTTGTATTTCAGTTATGAACAAGTTGTTTTTATCCTTATCAAAGCAGCTCAACGCCCCCTCCCATCCTAGAGCGCGAAATTTATCAAATACACCAAACGGGCTGAATTGAACCTCATTAACTTTTCTCTCACAAATGAATGCAGCAGCCTTGTTTTTCAATTTATTCATGCTGTCATGGTAGAGTGTCAGTTGCCACTCCTCTGCTTGGTCATCCAATGGACCCGAATCCCATTTTGGCTTTTCAGCCGGGTCCAACTCCATCTCTTCCTCACTTTCACTTTCGCTTACTCGACCCATGTATTGTCTCTTTTTCGGTTGTCCTTCCGGTTGTTTGCCCTTTCCTTTCGCCGAAGAGGATGAACTAGCTCCGGCTTTCTCTTTCGTCTTAACCATTTTCCTACACACATTAGAACAAACAACACAACCAAACGCAAACATTAGTCTCTTTTACCCAAAATATCCCCACACTTGCTTGTTACTATGGTTGTAGATGTTAGTGAACTAAAAGTTTATAAATTTTTCAAAAATTTGGGCATGATGTCTCTACAATGTAGAGATTCCCAAAAGTTCACTACTTTACTATCCATCCAACATCTACAAACCATATCCATGTTCAAGTAACAAGTAACAAATCAAAACTATGAACAAGCAAGAGGGTATGAACAAATGTCAAAAATAACCTCAATCTTCACAATGCATCATCAAAGTACAACAAATAAACTTCCATACCTTTGTTTGAAGATGCTAAAATGCTTGTGAAACAAAAACTCCAAAAACCCCCAAAAATTTTCGGACTAGGGTTTGGAATTCGGACCTGAAAACTACGTTTTCTCGTAAATCTCTTGGCAAAATTAGAAACTACGTGAAAAATTAGTCAAGATAGACCTAAATTTCACTTGGTTTGGACAAGAATTGAGAAAGTTATGAGTGATTGAAGGTTGAAGAAGCTATGGAGTTCTTGTGGATTTTGTGGGGAACTTGAGAAAGTGATAGATGGTGATAGATAGATGATAAAGTGGAATGAAATCGAGTGGCTGGGGTTATTCACATGTTCCGATTGTTTTTTTTTATTTTTTATTTTTTATACGCTGAACAGGACTGATGGATCGACTGTGACAACCCGCACTAAACCAGGTATCCGTACAACTTAATTAATGATTAATTACTGCTTAATTACTGTGCTTGTTTGAACTAGCTGATAAACTGCTACCTGCATACTGATACATGCACTTACTTGCATCATACTTTATTTGCTGTCACTACATTATTTACATACTGGACCCTAGTGACAAACATGACGCACAAAAAGCACAGTAGCACTAAACGGATACACAGTGAACATGCTGATATAACCAGCATCAGGCAAATACTGCCTCTAAGGCCTGTTAAGAGCCTCAAATATTTTGGCTACACTGGTAGTGAGTGTAGGGATATAAGGGTTGTGGTACCGCGTCTCTAGGAATAAGATACACTGATTCGGATGTGCCTAAAACGTACTTTAAGTACCAAACACAGCACTTTAATAATTAATCCAGCTTCTAGCTGACTAGTAATGTGCCAGAACATGAGAAAATAACACTAGACACTTTCTAAAGTGTCGGGAAAACAAATTGTGTCACTAAAAATGTTAATAACGACACTTTAAAGCTTTTGTAACGCTTTAACGGATTACTATCCAACCGGACACCCGGACTTTACCCGGAACATGAAAATATTACTATTTTCACTAATTATATTTTTCTGAGCCAATTAGGGTCTCTGATTACCCTAACACCCGTCATAACGCATAACATACAACTAACTAAGTTAAATACTTAGTTAACCTATTTAACCAAACTAAACCCCCTAATTACTAGTTTAAATCGAACCAACCCCCACCCCTTTTCATAACCGGCCCCAAAACCATGGGGACACACATGGTACTTGTTGATTTGGCTAATCTAGATTGCTAAGCATCTTGGGGACATATTGACCAATGGATAATAACACTTAAAATTGCCTATAAATACCACTTAACACATTAGATAATCATCATCACTAAACTCCACATTTCACTCTCTCTTCTCTTGCTCTCTACCTCTCGGCCGAACACCCCACACCCCACCATCATATTTTCGGCTCTTGATCTCTCCATTCCAAGATCATACACGCGTTAAGGATCACGTATTAGGAGCCTCGGAGCAAGCGGAACACGAAGGACCTCTACCGTTAGCTTTTATCCACCACTTTTTCGCCAGGATTCTTCCCTAGCCTTGAGCTAGAGGTATAACACTTAAAACTTGTTCTTGAACATATCTAAAGTGGTTAAAAGGGATTTTGTCGGTTAAATATCGTTAACTTATGTTTTGATGCATTAAAGTCTAGTAAAAACATCAAAAATGGTGGTTAATAGCTTGTAACTTGTGTAAAAGTTGTAGGACTTGAAATATGTGATTATTGAGACCCGATCTATGATGTGGTAGCTCGGATCACCGTTTAACCCGACTTTGTAAGATCATGGATCTTCACATAAGCTCGTTTTTGTTTAACACGAGGGTTAAAAAGTGAAACTCTACCACACAAGATACATGAACTTGTGTAGAAATATGTTACTTGTGTAAAAGTGATTTAACCGGTACAATGGTGTTTAAAACTAGCGGATCTACGTATCTGCAAGTGGTATTTTTGAAGAACCACACATTAAAGAAACCATGTATTTTAAAGAAAGGATCTTACACTAACAAATGTGATACTTTTATAAACCACAAGTGTGTAAACACTTGTGAAACGAAAAGATCCGACAAATAACTATTTTTGGGAAAAATGACTAGAAGTTGTAAAGACGGATTTCTCTAAACACGGGGTTTTTACGAGGTCAAAGTTACTTTATATAAAGATCTACATATATAAAGGGGATTTACACTATAGATTCGGAAAAACTGCAAGTTCATGCGATTATGCGATTTACATACTTATCGACTAGTTTGATGTGTCGGAAATTGTTTGTTTGAATAAAGAAGTTGTTGAATTGATTTGTTAAAAGAAAATGATACGCTTGAAAGCGTGGCCACCTCCAGTTACAGAGGAAACTCTGGCGAAATTTTCTATAAACCTAACACTTAGGCTTATTTACACAACAAGTGTTAGAACTACTTTTGGACATATTTCGAAACATAAATTTCGCCAGCACTATAATTTACTAAATATTCGGAGGTGGGATTTTCACAAAGATTAACGTGATAAATATATTTGTCACAACACTGTTTATGATTATACATAAATATTATTTTAGAGTAAAAATAATATTTACAAGCGTTAATGATTCCAAAACTTTACGAACGCTTCCACACAAACATATAAGTTACACCGGTAATTACATTACCACACGACTATTAAAACGTAACTTACGCACATGTATTGTATCCCCCATCCTTGGGAAGAAGTTTAACTACCAAGTGTATACTGAACATAAACACGAAATAGTTGTCTAACTATTTCCCAAAGACTTAAACTATAAAGCTAAAGCACGGCCGTCCGTCTAATAGAATTAGCACTTGTAGGTCGTTGCACAGCTTACTGTATTGGAGACACTTGGTAGAGACGCGCATTCACAGTGAGTTCATGTCCCCCTTTTCTCTAACTGTTTTCAGTTTTCTTAACTGCGGGGGTGAAATACATGTTACTTTGTTTACAAGTACTATTATACACGGTATGATTAACGTAAGGAGGTTTAGATCATGTGAATGGGTAGTTAGAACACCGAGGGACTCGAGCGGTAGATCTATCTGGGTGTAGCGAGCCCAGCTCTAGGCCCAACAGAACGGACCTCTCGGAGGACCAACAGAACGGACCTGGAGTGACTTGGTACCCAACGCAAAAATCGGCTAGGGTTGTGTCTACCTACTTGCATTTCACAACATGCTAATGGCCTTGCAAACCATTGGTGATCACAAGTCCTCTTACACTGCTACATACCAGGAAACTTTTATACTTACAAGTGTTTTACTTACTCACTTGCACATGAACTCGCTCAACATTATTGTTGATTTTTCAACTCACATGTATTTCAGGAAATTAAACGGATCTGGCACGGTATGGAACGTTTTCCGCTGCACTTGTCATGGAGTCATCAGGGTTTAGGGGATGTGTCTCTTTCCTGGACAAGACACAGTCCTTAAACCACGTTTATGTTATGTTATAAGTTGTAAAGTCTACTGAACAAGGTTATGGTTGTATGTTAAAACAATGGTACTGTATGATGTTTTCAAAACTTAATGGATGACTTGCATGGTTTTTAAATCATATAGCTTTGTTATGGTTAAGCTATGGTATTAAGAAGTCACACCACAAACTAACCACGCTTCCGCAAAGCCAGGGTGTGACTTGAAATACATGTTACTTTGTTTACAAGTACTATTATACACGGTATGATTAACGTAAGGAGGTTTAGATCATGTGAATGGGTAGTTAGAACACCGAAGGACTCGAGCGGTAGATCTATCTGGGTGTAGCGAGCCCAGCTCTAGGCCCAACAGAACGGACCTCTCGGAGGACCAACAGAACGGACCTGGAGTGACTTGGTACCCAACGCAAAAATCGGCTAGGGTTGTGTCTACCTACTTGCATTTCACAACATGCTAATGGCCTTGCAAACCATTGGTGATCACAAGTCCTCTTACACTGCTACATACCAGGAAACTTTTATACTTACAAGTGTTTTACTTACTCACTTGCACATGAACTCGCTCAACATTATTGTTGATTTTTCAACTCACATGTATTTCAGGAAATTAAACGGATCTGGCACGGTATAGAACGTTTTCCGCTGCACTTGTCATGGAGTCATCAGGGTTTAGGGGATGTGTCTCTTTCCTGGACAAGACACAGTCCTTAAACCACGTTTATGTTATGTTATAAGTTGTAATGTCTACTGAACAAGGTTATGGTTGTATGTTAAAACAATGGTACTGTATGATGTTTTCAAAACTTAATGGATGACTTGCATGGTTTTTAAATCATATAGCTTTGTTATGGTTAAGCTATGGTATTAAGAAGTCACACCAAAACTAACCACGCTTCCGCAAAGCCAGGGTGTGACAGCTTGGTATCAGAGCTCTGTTCATAGCGAACTAGGATTCTTTCTCGAGTCTAGACTATGATCACTAGGGCTCTCACGAAAACATTTTTTCTGCATACCACTTAAGTCCAGATCCACAACTTTTTACAAACAAATGTTGAGCACATTTTATTTATTTATAGGCTCAGCTTGGAGGGCTGAGGATCGGTCTGGAGGACCGAGGTGATCAAGGTAGTTAAGCACGTTGGTTTGTTATAGGATCGATCTGGAGGATCGAGGCTCGGTCTAGGTGACCGGGGTAGTGGGCTAGCAAGGCTAGGAAGAAAAGGCTCAGCTTGGAGGGCTGAGGATCGGTCTGGAGGATCGAGGTTTGGTTTAAGTGAAGGATAGAGCAGTCTTGTAGACTGGGTGGTATTGGCTAGTAAGACTAGGAGGATTATGTGATGCCTTACTTGATGACTTATGTGATTACTTGATTTATGATTTACTATTTGTGCATGTTTGTGTATATGTTACAGACACATGGATTCTGCAGACACTGGTGGTTCAGGCACCACAGGCCCGAGGCCTATAGTTTCAGACGACATTGAGTCATCGGAGCACGAGGTTTACACGTCCGACTTCACTAGCACAGATGAGGATGATTTCCAGCCTTTTGCACTACCTGACGGTGCTGGCGAGCTCGCAGATGGTCCTATCGCAGGGGATCTACCATTGGCACTGATCCCTGCTCCTATACCGCTGGCTGTGTACCCAGCTTACGATTTACCCATCGACGATGAGGAGGATGATATCGATATGTTTGATGAGGAGCCTTTCGAGGAGGATGCTCAGGGCGAGGCCCTTCCTGCTGCGGATCCCTTATTGATCGCAGACGCACCCGTCCCGGAGTCACCTGTTCACTCCCCAGTCGCGGACTCCTTTGAGTCTGTGGCTTCTGTACCCTCACATGTCCAGAGTGCACAACACTTCCCTCATGAGTCAGAGCCTGATCTGGCATCTTCTGTTGCTCCTATCCCCAGTTTCGCTTCTGACCATGATGATGAGGGGGATTCCGACCCTATGTTTCCCCCAGGGTTCGACCCAGATCGTGACTTAGAGTTTGTCCCGATGGACGAGTTGATGGAGGATCCAGTAGACGCTGTTGACCCTTTTGATCCGATTGATCCCGATTTTGATTTTGACATGGCGTTTGATGATCTTGAGCCTGCCATTGCACCTGAGCAGGCAGCTGCCCTTGACCCTTTACCAGAGCATGACCCTGTGCATGCTGATGTGCCTTTTGAGCCCATTGCTGTTGATCACCACATAGATGTTCCTGTTGATCCCATTGGTCCTTTACCCATTGTTGCTGTACCAGTTGACCCCCTTTCGAGCACTTGGCACCCGTTCACCCTGTTGTTGCTCCCTTATTTGATCCCGTTCCCCTAGAGCCCGGACATGCACTGTTCGCGGCACATATGGATCCACCGGATGAGTCCGCACAGCACGGTTGGATACCGGCTGATGAGGATGTTCCACCTTTTCCTCCACAGATTCCTGTTGCACCACATGTTGACTTTTCATTTCAGGTTCCTATGTTTATACCTCCAGCAGGGCCTGGAGAGGGTTCGTCAGCTCACCCTGATGGGCATATACCGATGCCTATCCCTTTTATGCCTCAGACGTCATTTGTTCCACCCGCTGTTGCACCGTTTCACGTGGCACCTTTCGACCCCACTAGCGAGCCATTTCTTTGGGCACCTGGCTCTGGTATGCCACCCACTGACCCCTACCATGCTTTTCACAGGGGACACACTATTGAGGACGTCTTGATGTCCTTTGTCGCACAGCATGAGTCCCACACACAGCGTATACAGGAGCTCGAGAGAGCTCGGTTGTCACCTTGTCAGTGCCATGGACAGGCACCCTCCCCTCTACAGCCGTTTCGACCTTTACCTCCGGATATTGCTGCTCGTCTCTTTACTTTAGAGCAGCAGATTGCTTCCATTATCCGTACACAGCGAGCCCAGGAGGAGGACTGGCTCCAGTTACGCCGCTTGTTTTATACTCACTTTCCCCCTCCTCCACCACCATCTGCATAGAGCTCACCAGTCACTGATTAGATAGACAAGGATGAGAAGACGGCGATTGTTGGATTGCACAGCATTTTGGAGACCACTTTATGATTTTGACTTTTGACATGTACTTGATGTTGTATTTGACACTGATCTGTTATGATTTTTGGACAGGGGTGATGTAGCCCCTAGTTGATGGATGATTGTATGACCCTATGATGTACTGATACACTTACTCTGTGGTCTTGATGTATGGCAATCGCAGTATTCTCATCATATCTGTTTCGCTTGATTACTTATTTGCATTGTTATGGTATGAGATGTGGATGATTGATATATGTGATGTATTGATGACATGAGATATTACGTGCTATTACTATTACTATATACGTACTTTTCGCTATGGCCTGACCAACGTAAACCATCATTTAGAAAATGCCGCCAAGACGCGAGCCAAACATGCCAACCAATGAGGCAGAACTCCAGCAGATTATTGCTGCTGCCATAGCACAGTATGCAGCTTCTCAGCCAGGGGCAAGCGGAAGTGTTAACCAAGGTAATAACAATCCACCTCACGGTAATACCACGCCATTCGAACCTACCATGAACTAGTTGGAGATTTTAGCGATGATGCTAATGCCAAACACATGTTTTAACATACGTGCAGGATGCACCTACAAGCAGTTCTTAGACTGCAAACCAGTTAACTTCGATGGCACAGGAGGTGCAGTTGCCTTTACCCGCTGGGCTGAGAAAACCGATTTACGCATGAGCAAGTGTGCAGAGGATCAGCAAGTCACATACATTTCAGGGCTATTTCTGGATGGAGCCCTATCCTGGTGGAACCTACAAGTACAAACACTAGGCGAAGTTGCCGCCTACGCCCTGACTTGGGCCGAATTGAAAGAACTAATGCGCAAAAAGTACTGTTCACGCGCAGAAATTCAAAGGTTGGAGACTGAATTTTGGCACTTAAAGATGGATGGGCCAAAGATTGCAGAATACGTCCAGAGGTTTCACGACTTATCTCAAGTGGTTCCTTACATGGTTACGCCAGAATACAAGCGAATCGAGCGCTTCATTTGGGGTTTGGCTCCCCAAATAATAAGCATGGTAACCTCCTCCAAACCAGCGACTATCACTGAAGCCATCGATTTGAGCGTGGCTCTCACCGAGGAGGCGATTCGTCTAAACAGGTTTGGTGATGTTAAGGCAAAGGAGAAAGAGACTCATGTTGAGTCGTCAGGAAGTAACAAAAGAAAGTTTTCAAACTTCAAACAAAGTGTTAGCGGTGATGGTAAGAGAGGAGCACCAAACACGCCAGCTCAGGGTACGACTGGCAGTGGAAGGAAAGGAAGGGGATATATGGGCACCCAGCCCAAGTGTAATGCCTGCCAGCGTCACCATTCCAGTCAATGTGGGCTAAAAACATGTGAAGCATGTGGGAAACGTGGACACTCGAAGGATACTTGTTGGGTCCCTGCCGGTCGCGGAGGCCAGGGAGGATATGGAAATAGGAATGATAACCGTGGTGGAAACGGAAACCGCCCACAAGGAAACTACGGGGGTAACAGAAATCAAGGCAACAATGCTAACCAAGCGGGCGCAGTGAATCGTAATCAGGGGAATGATCAAGCTGGTGGTAATGGACAGAGGCTCGGATGTTATAACTGCGGGGAAATCGGGCATTTTAAGAAGAATTGCCCAACACTGAATCAAGCCCGTGGTAGAGTGTTCCAACTCGAAGCTAGGGAAGCACGCCAGGATCCAAATGTTGTTACTGGTACGTTCCCTATCAATCAACGCTATGCATCCGTTTTATTTGATACTGGTGCCGATTATAGCTTCGTATCGCTAGAATTTAAGAATATGCTTGGGTTAGCCGCTAATAAGTTAGACATTCCCTACTCGATCGAATTGGCTAATGGAAAGTTAGTTGAAGCCGACGAAGTAATCAGAGGTTGTGTTATAGAATTGGGAGAACGTGAGTTTACTTTGGATCTACTACCAGTCCAATTGGGAAGCTTCGACGTGGTGGTAGGAATGGATTGGCTATCCGGAAACAAGGCGGAGATAGTATGTCATGAGAAAGTCGTTCGTATCCCAACTGATGATGGTGAGACAATTGTGGTTCACGGAGAGAAGCGTGACACACCGCTAAGATTTATCAGCTGCTTGAAAGCAAGGAAGTGTTTACAGAAAGGATGTGTTGCTTTTCTGGCACACATCGTGGATAAGAAGGCTGCCGAGCCAAGGATCGAAGACATCCCTGTCGTAAGGGAGTATCCAGAAGTCTTCCCAGAAGACTTACCCGGACTGCCGCCTCAGAGGCAAGTGGAGTTTCACATTGACTTAGTTCCAGGCGCCGCGCCTATGGCTAAGGCACCATACAGACTTGCTCCGTCTGAGATGCAGGAATTGTCAACGCAACTTCAAGAGTTGTTAGACAAGGGTTTTATCCGACCAAGCTTCTCGCCTTGGGGAGCTCCGGTCTTGTTTGTCAAGAAAAAGGACGGAAGTTTCCGCATGTGTATTGACTACAGAGAATTAAACAAGCTGACGATCAAGAACAGGTATCCTCTGCCAAGAATTGATGATCTGTTCGACCAACTTCAAGGTTCAAGATTTTACTCTAAGATCGACCTTCGATCTGGATACCATCAATTAAGGATACAGGAGGAAAGTATCCCGAGAACAGCCTTCCGAACTCGCTATGGACACTACGAGTTCCTCGTTATGCCATTTGGTTTGACAAACGCACCTGCGGTATTCATGGATCTAATGAATAGGGTTTGCAAGCCATACCTGGACAAGTTCGTGATTGTATTCATCGACGACATCTTGATTTACTCAAAGACGAAGGCTGAACACGAACAACATCTTAGAACCATATTGGAGCTGCTAAAGAAGGAACAGCTGTACGCCAAATTCTCCAAGTGCGAATTTTGGCTACGTGAAGTCCAGTTTCTTGGACATGTGGTTAATGGGGATGGAATTCATGTTGATCCCACCAAGATCGAGGCGATCAAGGATTGGGAAACGCCAAGGACGCCAACCGAGATTCGGCAATTCTTGGGTTTGGCTGGCTACTATCGAAGGTTCATCGAGGATTTCTCGAAAATCGCTCAACCTTTGACGCTCCTCACGCAGAAGGATAAGACGTTTGATTGGGGAATCAAACAGGATGAAGCATTTCAGGTATTGAAGGATAAGCTTTGTAACGCGCCAATCTTAGCTCTACCAGAAGGTACCGATGACTTTGTGGTATACTGCGACGCATCGCGTCAGGGTCTGGGTTGTGTGTTGATGCAACGCCAAAAGGTCATTGCTTACGCATCACGCCAACTGAAAGTGCACGAAAAGAACTATACCACACACGATTTAGAGCTTGGCGCAGTGGTTTTCGCTTTAAAGATCTGGAGACACTACCTGTACGGTGCGAAGTGCACAATCTTCACAGATCACAAAAGCCTACAGCATATATTCAACCAGAAGGAGTTGAATATGAGGCAAAGACGATGGGTTGAGTTGCTGAACGATTACGACTGCGAGATAAAATATCACCCAGGGAAGGCGAATGTAGTCGCCGATGCCCTAAGTCGTAAGGAAAGAATCAAGCCCATAAGGGTTAGAGCTTTGGAAATGATTATACGAACCGATCTTTCCTCGCGCATTCGTGCTGCACAAAAGGAAGCTCTCAAGGAGGGAAACCTTGAGGAAGAATATCTCCGTGGAATGGAGAAGCTTTTGGTACCAAACGAGGAAGGAACGTTATGTTTTGAGAAAAGGATTTGGGTTCCTCTGTTTGGTGGATTAAGGGAAGTTATTTTCGATGAAGCGCACAAGTCACGGTACTCTATCCACCCTGGATCGGATAAGATGTACCAGGATCTCAAGGATTATTATTGGTGGCCTAGGATGAAAGGCGACGTTGCTGTTTACGTGAGCAAATGTTTAACGTGCGCTAAGGTCAAGGCAGAATACCAGAAGCCTTCGGGACTTCTGCAACAACCTGAAATTCCCAAATGGAAGTGGGAACAAATCTCAATGGATTTTATTACAAAACTGCCAAAAACGCCAAGAGGCCATGACATGATTTGGGTGATTGTTGACCGCCTAACAAAATCCGCACACTTTCTGCCAATCAAGGAGAAAGACAGTACTAGTAAACTTGCGGAAATTTACATGAGAGAGATCGTAGCACGTCATGGAGTACCACTCTCGATCATCTCTGATAGAGACGGAAGGTTTGTGTCAAGAATATGGCAATCTTTCCAAGAATCTTTTGGCTCACAATTGAATTTGAGCACTGCGTTCCATCCGCAAACTGACGGCCAGAGCGAGCGAACGATACAAACTTTGGAAGACATGCTGAGGGCATGTGTTATGGATTTGGGCGGTAGCTGGGATAAACACTTACCTCTGGTCGAATTTTCATACAACAACAGCTACCACACCAGTATTGGTGTCACGCCATTTGAGGCCCTATACGGACGCAAGTGCCGATCACCACTATGTTGGTCTGACGCAGGTGATAGGCAGCTTGCTGGTCCCGAGATCGTCCAAGAGACGACAGACAAGATTGCGCAAATACTTAAACGCATCGAAGCAGCTCGCCACAGACAAAAGGCCTATGCGGATCCAAACCGGAAGCATGTGGATTTCCAAGTTGGAGAAATGGTGTTATTGAAAGTTTCACCCTGGAAAGGGGTGGCACGCTTTGGAAAGCGTGGGAAGTTAAATCCACGCTACATTGGTCCTTTCAGAATTCTGGAAAGAATTGGGACAGTAGCATACAAGTTGGACCTACCTGCTGAACTAAATGGTGTTCACGATACATTTCATGTATCCAATCTAAAGAAAAGTCCAACTCAAGTTGACGTTGCCATTCCTATCGACGAGATTCATATTGACGACACGCTCCACTTCGTTGAAGAACCTGTTGAGGTCACGGATTGGAAAGTTAACAAGACCCGCCGGAGCAGTGTCAAACTCGTCAAAGTACGTTGGAATGCCAGACATGGTCCTGAATTTACCTGGGAACGTGAGGACCGGATGAAAGAGAAATACCCCCACTTATTTCCTAAGAACTCTGCATCTACAAGCAGAACTTAAATTTCGGGACGAAATTTATTTAACGGGGGGAGAATGTGACAACCCGCACTAAACCTGGTATCCGTACAACTTAATTAATGATTAATTACTGCTTAATTACTGTGCTTGTTTGAACTAGCTGATAAACTGCTACCTGCATACTGATACATGCACTTACTTGCATCATACTTTATTTGCTGTCACTACATTATTTACATACTGGACCCTAGTGACAAACATGACGCACAAAAAGCACAGTAGCACTAAACGGATACACAGTGAACATGCTGATATAACCAGCATCAGGCAAATACTGCCTCTAAGGCCTGTTAAGAGCCTCAAATATTTTGGCTACACTGGTAGTGAGTGTAGGGATATAAGGGTTGTGGTACCGCGTCTCTAGGAATAAGATACACTGATTCGGATGTGCCTAAAACGTACTTTAAGTACCAAACACAGCACTTTAATAATTAATCCAGCTTCTAGCTGACTAGTAATGTGCCAGAACATGAGAAAATAACACTAGACACTTTCTAAAGTGTCGGGAAAACAAATTGTGTCACTAAAAATGTTAATAACGACACTTTAAAGCTTTTGTAACGCTTTAACGGATTACTATCCAACCGGACACCCGGACTTTACCCGGAACATGAAAATATTACTATTTTCACTAATTATATTTTTCTGAGCCAGTTAGGGTCTCTGATTACCCTAACACCCGTCATAACGCATAACATACAACTAACTAAGTTAAATACTTAGTTAACCTATTTAACCAAACTAAACCCCCTAATTACTAGTTTAAATCGAACCAACCCCCACCCCTTTTCATAACCGGCCCCAAAACCATGGGGACACACATGGTACTTGTTGATTTGGCTAATCTAGATTGCTAAGCATCTTGGGGACATATTGACCAATGGATAATAACACTTAAAATTGCCTATAAATACCACTTAACACATTAGATAATCATCATCACTAAACTCCACATTTCACTCTCTCTTCTCTTGCTCTCTACCTCTCGGCCGAACACCCCACACCCCACCATCATATTTTCGGCTCTTGATCTCTCCATTCCAAGATCATACACGCGTTAAGGATCACGTATTAGGAGCCTCGGAGCAAGCGGAACACGAAGGACCTCTACCGTTAGCTTTTATCCACCACTTTTTCGCCAGGATTCTTCCCTAGCCTTGAGCTAGAGGTATAACACTTAAAACTTGTTCTTGAACATATCTAAAGTGGTTAAAAGGGATTTTGTCGGTTAAATATCGTTAACTTATGTTTTGATGCATTAAAGTCTAGTAAAAACATCAAAAATGGTGGTTAATAGCTTGTAACTTGTGTAAAAGTTGTAGGACTTGAAATATGTGATTATTGAGACCCGATCTATGATGTGGTAGCTCGGATCACCGTTTAACCCGACTTTGTAAGATCATGGATCTTCACATAAGCTCGTTTTTGTTTAACACGAGGGTTAAAAAGTGAAACTCTACCACACAAGATACATGAACTTGTGTAGAAATATGTTACTTGTGTAAAAGTGATTTAACCGGTACAATGGTGTTTAAAACTAGCGGATCTACGTATCTGCAAGTGGTATTTTTGAAGAACCACACATTAAAGAAACCATGTATTTTAAAGAAAGGATCTTACACTAACAAATGTGATACTTTTATAAACCACAAGTGTGTAAACACTTGTGAAACGAAAAGATCCGACAAATAACTATTTTTGGGAAAAATGACTAGAAGTTGTAAAGACGGATTTCTCTAAACACGGGGTTTTTACGAGGTCAAAGTTACTTTATATAAAGATCTACATATATAAAGGGGATTTACACTATAGATTCGGAAAAACTGCAAGTTCATGCGATTATGCGATTTACATACTTATCGACTAGTTTGATGTGTCGGAAATTGTTTGTTTGAATAAAGAAGTTGTTGAATTGATTTGTTAAAAGAAAATGATACGCTTGAAAGCGTGGCCACCTCCAGTTACAGAGGAAACTCTGGCGAAATTTTCTAAAAACCTAACACTTAGGCTTATTTACACAACAAGTGTTAGAACTACTTTTGGACATATTTCGAAACATAAATTTCGCCAGCACTATAATTTACTAAATATTCGGAGGTGGGATTTTCACAAAGATTAACGTGATAAATATATTTGTCACAACACTGTTTATGATTATACATAAATATTATTTTAGAGTAAAAATAATATTTACAAGCGTTAATGATTCCAAAACTTTACGAACGCTTCCACACAAACATATAAGTTACACCGGTAATTACATTACCACACGACTATTAAAACGTAACTTACGCACATGTATTGTATCCCCCATCCTTGGGAAGAAGTTTAACTACCAAGTGTATACTGAACATAAACACGAAATAGTTGTCTAACTATTTCCCAAAGACTTAAACTATAAAGCTAAAGCACGGCCGTTCGTCTAATAGAATTAGCACTTGTAGGTCGTTGCACAGCTTACTGTATTGGAGAAACTTGGTAGAGACGCGCATTCACAGTGAGTTCATGTCCCCCTTTTCTCTAACTGTTTTCAGTTTTCTTAACTGCGGGGGTGAAATACATGTTACTTTGTTTACAAGTACTATTATACACGGTATGATTAACGTAAGGAGGTTTAGATCATGTGAATGGGTAGTTAGAACACCGAGGGACTCGAGCGGTAGATCTATCTGGGTGTAGCGAGCCCAGCTCTAGTCCCAACAGAACGGACCTCTCGGAGGACCAACAGAACGGACCTGGAGTGACTTGGTACCCAACGCAAAAATCGGCTAGGGTTGTGTCTACCTACTTGCATTTCACAACATGCTAATGGCCTTGCAAACCATTGGTGATCACAAGTCCTCTTACACTGCTACATACCAGGAAACTTTTATACTTACAAGTGTTTTACTTACTCACTTGCACATGAACTCGCTCAACATTATTGTTGATTTTTCAACTCACATGTATTTCAGGAAATTAAACGGATCTGGCACGGTATGGAAGGTTTTCCGCTGCACTTGTCATGGAGTCATCAGGGTTTAGGGGATGTGTCTCTTTCCTGGACAAGACACAGTCCTTAAACCACGTTTATGTTATGTTATAAGTTGTAATGTCTACTGAACAAGGTTATGGTTGTATGTTAAAACAATGGTACTGTATGATGTTTTCAAAACTTAATGGATGACTTGCATGGTTTTTAAATCATATAGCTTTGTTATGGTTAAGCTATGGTATTAAGAAGTCACACCAAAACTAACCACGCTTCCGCAAAGCCAGGGTGTGACATCAACTTTCCAGGTCTACCGTAAATTACGGTATTTCCGTAAATTATGGTGGAACCTGGAAGTCAATTCTCACCGTAAAACAGTAGACAATCACCGTAAAGACCAAATATGTTTCACCTCCACCGTAAATTACGGTGAAACCGTAAAATACGGTGGCTGCTGGGCGTTTTTGGTTCAGCTAAAAATTGTTATTTGAAGGTATATTTTTTATATTTTTCAAGTTTTTTCGATTTTTTTATGCTTTTAATTTTTTTTTAAAAACGTGTAAAAATCACCCTACCCCCTCGAAAGTCCCGTGTTGTCCTCAACACAATGTTAGAGCAATTCGCGACCCGAATATCCCCACACTTGTTTCAAACACGGATTTCAAAGAAATACGGTAATTGTGCAAACTATACAAAACAAAACAAAATGAAATACTACTATTTACACTACCAAACCTGGGCCTCTCACGGTTGTTCCTCATCGACCGGGCGTAAGATGTAGACCGCTTTGTCAAGCTCCAAGTTGTTGATGTCGTTCCCTTCCAAGTATGGCTTCAACCGGTGACCGTTCACCGTTTGTTGTTTCAATGTTTGCTCATCTTGGATATCTACATCACCAAATCTCCCAACTCTCCGAACGACATACGGGCCCATCCATTTGCTTTTAAGCTTGCCCGCGAACATCTTGAGTCTTGAGTTATGCAACCAAACTTTTTGCCCAACTTCAAACGTTTTCTTTCTCAATTTTGCATCATGTACCTTCTTGAGTTTATCTTTATAAGCCGATGCACATTCATATGCCTCATCTCGAATCTCTTCTATCTCGCTTAATTGTAACTTTCTCAACTTTCCCGCCTCGTCATAATCCGCGTTTACCCTCTTAATTGCCCAATGTGCCCGATGCGCTAACTCCATTGGCAAGTGACAACCCTTTCCATACACCATCCGATAAGGTGTTGTGCCAATTGGAGTCTTGTAGGCCGTTCGGTATGCCCACAATGCATCGTCTAACTTACTCGACCAATCCTTCCTATCCGTTCTTACCGTCTTCATGAGAATTTCTTTGATTTGACGGTTGGACACTTCGACTTGTCCACTCGTTTGCGGATGGTAAGGTGTGGCAATTCGGTGATTCACGCTATACCTCTTCAATAATTTCCCAAAATTGTAGTTCTTGAAATGCGAACCACCATCTCTTATAATAACCCGCGGGATGCCAAAACGAGAAAAGATGTTGGATTGAACAAATTTACAAACAAC
Organism: Helianthus tuberosus; assembly: GCA_030545235.1. Lineage (NCBI taxonomy): Eukaryota > Viridiplantae > Streptophyta > Magnoliopsida > Asterales > Asteraceae > Helianthus > Helianthus tuberosus. The sequence continues at coordinate 33,622 of JARYGA010041627.1, forward strand.
CGAATGGTCGTTTGTGCGTGTTGCAATAGCTTCAATCCACTTTGAGACGTAATCCACCGCTACCAAAATATAAAGAAAGCCATTCGAATTCGGGAAGGGACCCATAAAATCTATACCCCATACATCGAATATTTCCACAACCAAGATTGGTTGTAATGGCATCTCATCCCTCTTCGATATGCTTCCCATCTTTTGACAATTTATGCAATTTCTAGCGAACTCACATGCATCCTTGAAAATTGTGGGCCAATAAAACCCACATGAGAGAACCCGGTAGCCTGTTTTGTGCCCACTAAAATGACCTCCACATGCGGACGAATGAGCATGGGTCAAAATTTCCAACACTTCTGTCTCGGGCACACACCTTCGTATAACTTGATCTGGTCCAATCTTGAAGAGATCCGGCTCATCCCAAATGTATTGCTTTACTTGAACCATAAATTATTGTCGTCGCTTTTTGGTCCAATGACTTGGGATGGCACCCGTGGCTAAGTAATTAACGTAATGAGCATACCACGGTGCAACAAAGGTGGAAACGGCTAGAAGTTGCTCGTCGGGAAAACTTTCATTGATTTCACTAACATCGTCAATTCCTTCAATCGGAATCCGAGACAAATGATCCGCCACTACGTTCTCACTTCCCTTTTTGTCTCGAATTTCCAAATCAAACTCTTGCAACAATAATACCCACCGAATCAACCGAGGCTTCGCGTCCTTTTTCTCCATCAAATATCGGACCAAGATCTAACTCCGGCTCCAAGATCTAGCAACGCCTTAGCCATTTGAAAATTACCAACTTGTATGTTAATCAATTGCGTGCCCGGATCTTGGATCTTAGGAGGAAGCTCCCCGTTCAAAACCGCACTCACTTGCCCGGTTAAGTCAACTCGCTTAGGCATTTTCTTTTTGTTTTGCCTTTTTTGTGTACATAATTCTTTTAAAAATTTTGCATAGGCGGGTACTTGTTTTATTGCATCAAGTAATGGAAGGTTAATTTTAACTTGTTTAAACATGTCCCACAACTCTTCTTTTTGGGGACCTCTTGATGCAATAAAATTCTTTCTACCCGGATCAAGTAATGCCGATGGAAACGGGACTTGACTCGGTTCACCCTAAACTTTTTCACTTTTTTCACTTTCTTTATTTTCACCCAAACCAGGTTTATTAACATTTAATTCTTTAGATTTAACCGGTGAAACTCCATCATCACTATCATTACCCGTGATGTCCTCAACTACCCCCTCAACCAATTCGGGTGACAAATTGGCTTTAAACTCTTTTCCTCTTCTTAAAACACTAATATGATGAACATTAACATTACCTCTTGACGAACCGTGTGATGGATTTACCTTGGTATCGCTAGGAAGTTGACCCTTGTTTTTCTTCAACTCCGCCACATCGGTTGCCAATTGACCCATTTGGGTTGTTAGTGATTGGATGCTTTTGTC
>JARYGA010041628.1:0-41966 GCA_030545235.1 Helianthus tuberosus
TGTAGCTGGACAGACTCCTTGATAGTCTATTTAAATCATTTATTGATTTAGTCAAAAGGACTCTAAGGCGGTCCAGTCACACTCATCACAGGTTTGTTCATTTGGTTTTACCCTACACATTATAAAATAGAATAGACTATGTGAACTATGCAAGGAATTGTCTAATTATGGACGCGTACATAATTATGAAATTTAGTGCACAGAAACCCAGTAGGATTTATTATGTGTAAGAACCGATAGTGACAATAATAACAAAATGAGAACGATGTAATGGAGGTACGGTGGACGCACCAATGACACTTCATATACTTGTTTATAAGTGTCCCTCTTACATTGCAAGCATAATGTTATTAAGGTTACTAGATGTTCAGAACCCTAACCAATGTTGTTCGATCTTTTCAACTTCATGTTTTTAAACTCTCACAAGTTTCCTCTAAATAAATTTCGGGACGAAATTTCCTAAAGTAGGGGAGACTGTAACACCTATGCCTCTACGGCCATCAAACAAATACCGAACCAATGAAATACTATATTTCATACTTGGGATTTGTAAAAATATGTGTATCATTTGCACATATCAATTTTTGATCAATTCCAAACTCTAAATCGCTTTCTGGAAGGTTATACGCGCACCGATGCGTAAATATAACCAGTTTTATGCAACAAACACTCCGGAATAGTGACATAGGCTTAACATACCTTAAATAACCTTTACATAACTTAGAAATAAGTTTTGAAGGCTTTGGTATGGCAAAAACAAGTTAATTCGCTTACAGGGACTAAACTTGACAAACTGCGAAAGTATGCCAATTTGAACTGTAACAGACATTCCGGAACATGACCATAAGTTAAACACACCTTAAATATCCTTTATATAGCTTAGAAATAGGCTTTGAGGGGTTCGGTGTGCTAAAATAAACTTTTGGCTCATTCAGGGACTAAAAGTGTCAAAAAGTGCACAAGTTTGCATTTTTGCGCATAACTTACGTTCTGAATACATCCGGACATCCAAAAATTTATGTAAGCACTAAAATAATTTATTTTAGTGTTCGGCATAAGAAAAATCCATTCGTCACGTCATTTGGATCGTTTTTCGCGCTTGTGCGCATTCCGTCGTAATTAACCGAACAACGCAATCGTACGGCCAAACGAACCGACATCCGAGATATTTTCAAGCATATTTCATGTTCCCTATGTCTTAACATCATTTTGGAGCTTGAAATTGGGATTTACGGGTGTTAGAAGTGCCGTTACGCAACGAAACAATGTGCAGGGACCATTTCTGCAAATTCTGCCAAAACAGGGGCTAGGCGTGACGCGAGGGGCCTTAGCGTCACGCGAGCCCCCTTCTGGACCAGATTAAGTGTTTCTAACAGCAGGTTTCCAGCTGTTTTAACCACACCCACACATTCTCTAATGCTTAGTCAGATGATAAGGATCACTTTGAGCTACCATAAGGTCCCGACACTTGTACGGGTGGGATTAAGGCACGTTTTCCATGAACGATCTTAAAGGTGGACCGAATACTATAAATACCCCACCCCCATGCTTCAAAATCACAAGAACTTTGATTTGAGAAACTCTAAGTTGAAACTATTGTTTCATACCTGAGATTTTTGAATCGAAGGTAGCATTCGGGGACCCTTCGTAAGTATTCTTTCGTTCTTTTCCTTATTTTATTGCTTTTCGAGTCAGAAAGTCAAACTTTGTTTGACTTTCAGCGTTGACCAGTAATGGTCAATGCGAAGTTCGTTTGAACTTCGCAACGTGAGTGTAATCACGTTGGTTATAGTCCCTTGGGACTATGCCTACTGATTACCACGTTGTCTAGGGTCGTAGGGTAAGCGATCTAATAAATCGCTTATACCTCGAACCCGACCCATTTGGTCGAGCATTAGGATCCGACCAAACACATTAGGTGACCATAGTAGGTAGGGAATAACCTTCCGAGGTTATACCCTATGGTCACATCGTTTGAGTAGTTGTATGATAGGTAGTTTATATGCCTTAGGTAAATTACCAGAATACCCTTTTCATGTATAATTGGTAATTAAGCATATGTAACCTAAACTTTTGTCACATAACTGATTATGTAACATGTTTAGGCATATAACACTTGTCATAGGACTAGTTGGACGGTCCGAACGCGTTTCACGCGCACGACGCGTTAAAGTAGCATAAGCTACCTTAATGGGTCGCGATGGGTCGAAAGCACTTAGGTTAGGTTTCATGTAGTATGTAGGCTTTGTTAAACCATATCATATGAGTTCCAATACTCATTTGGTTTACCAAGCCTCATCCTATCCGATCTCCCGATTTAAGTCCGGTTTATTTATATAGTTTTAGATTGCCGACTGATTCCGTGCTCCCTCTAGCTTTGTTTGGTTGTTGTTCAAGACCTCTAAGCATTCTCAGGCGAGTACATTATTCCCCTATTTTACTGTTTTCAATTGTTTTGGGGTGACTCATATGTGCTAAATATTTTCGATGTTATAACGATGGTTTCAAAAACGATTAAGACGATTTATACAAAACTAATAACGATTTCAAAAAGTGAACAAACTTGTTGGTTGTATTTATATAACAAATGACATTCATTAGCAATGATCAAGCCGACCAGTATTAGGTTATGGTACCATAGGATCTGACAAGTCCCGTTATTTACTACACCCGTAGTTATGTGTGGGTGTTGTGGGTAGCGACTGAATCTGTAATTGTTAATTTACTCTTTGGTAAGGGTTTATTAATGCGAGTTGTTAATCTATCCTTTGGTAAGGGTTTATTAATGCGAATTGTTAATCTATCCTTTGGTAAGGGTTTATTAATGCGAGTCAAGAAGGTTTGAATGTTATTAGCGAGACGACCATTTAAGTATTTCACGACCTAAAACGAATTTAACGATTTGGGTAAACGATTGGCTTCAAAGCGATATACGATTGGGTTTTGGGTTACATATTACATGATTTACATTGATCATGCATTTACACAAAACATAGCTTTGATTTAAACCAAGTTTTACTTCAACGCTTTGTTTTGTGCATTTCATCCATGGTTTAGTTGATGCATTTCACTAGCCATACATATCATTTTGGTTACATATTACATGGTTTACATTTGACACATAAACACTTTTGACATTGGTTATACATTACATGATTTACATTAGACATGAACATTTCACTTTGGTAGTTTGATTTGAGAAAGTGATTAAGTAACGAGGCATGTGTAATATGATACAAGCATGGTGGATACGCCGATGGTACTTCCTATATATAAGTGTTTGTATGGTATTACATATCATAGCGTTATTTGAATCATTTCAATTTGGACATATAACATTTTATACAAATAACATACTTTTCATAATTTGCTGTACTAAAACAAAGATTTTTGGGTTAAGAGTCATGGCTACGAGGTTTTATAAACTATAACCCGCTTGATTTGAGTTGGTTAATTAAGTTGCAATATTATACTCTTTTCAAAACAAGGTTTTAAAATAAAGTATTGCAACATCTAAACTAGCCATGATTTCGACACTCCTACAAAACTAATGTATTCGCCAGCATTTCTTTGCTGACCTCGTTTTCACATATGTTTCAGGTATTGTTGAATGATATCGATTGATAAGATGCATGCTCACATAGGACTGGACAAGGCTTTAGTGACTCAATAGCAATGATAGACTAAGTTTAAATTGTGTATTTAGATTTCCAGACGATGTAAATATTCAATGTTTAATAAAACGAAACACTTTTTGTATCCATGGTTATGAAACATTAATTCTGTTACAACACTCCCCGACGTTTCCGCCACGTTTTGTATGTTACACGTGGTCGGGGTGTGACAATGTGTTTAATGGAAGTGTCTTATTTTGATGCTTCAGGTATACCCAGGACCATGATGGCCTGGGTACCAATGTCTTACCAATCTCCTTATTTATTCAGGGACAACCAAGGAGGAGCTGTTGACAATCTCTAGAATGTTGATGATGGTTGTTCCAAGGATATAACGGATAACATTTCATTGTTGCAAAAAGTTCATTTTTTACAGATGATATGTTTCCTTTGTATGAGATAAGGAAGGGAAGATAAGATCAGCAAGAAAGGTACAATTTAAATTTTATGCTTAGATTTTGAAATTGATTAGTCTTCAATCTGATGACTGAATGGTTAACCAAAAACAACAATTATGTTTTTCTTTCATTTATAACTTGTATATATGTGTTGAGTTAGTTAATTTTGCGCATAAAGTGTGATGCACAAATTTAGAGGGGAAGAGAGAGATATATGTACATATGCATTGTTTTAGGGGGAGAAAATGAAAAAAAATACAAAAACATTTGAAAAATAGAAAAATCCAAAAAGATTTTATTGCATCATATGGGAAATGAAAAAATGTTCATGTTAAAGGGTTTGATTGTAACACCCAGACCGCGTAAAAACAACCTGTGGCAGAATCATCGGGGAGTCACGTACAAATTGCTCACAACACATGGTACTAAAAGTTTCATTGTATTAATAATATTATTTTACAACACAAAGAGTACAAGTAATTGTTTTTAGATTTATAAGCAACATAAGACCCGAGTGCGCTCCTATGTGTAGCATACTTGAAATGTTAATACCTGAAACATATGTGAAAATAAAGGGTCAACAATAAAGTTGGTGAGTGACATAGGTTTTGTTGGCCAAAATTTATGGCAAAAGGTTTGGTATTGCAATACATTGTCCAACTTGACGAGTTGTCAAATGAAAATAGATTTTTGTAGCCAATATGTGGCAAAAAGTCTAGTATTGCAATACATTGTTTTGATAACAAAACTTGTGACAAAAATATTTTGTAAATTGCAATATGATTAATATCAAGTAATTTTTGTGTTAATAAACAGTGTACATTGTTCTTTGTTTCTCTTGTACTTTGTCTCGTTATAACACAGGATCATCAAGTGATTTTGGATAACATTGCGAAGAGTTATATGATAAGAGAACTTATACGTAGGAAGTACCAGCGGCGTATCCACTATACCCTTATCGTAATACACTCGCCTCGTTATCCTAGATCACTCTAGATTCTATTTTATAACACCACACAACACATAAACACATAACATAGAATTTGACCAAGGACTTATGGAAGTACTCTTAGAAATCCAATCAAGGATTTATAATAGTACTTTGAGTATCCTTTAAAGATCTAACTATTTATATAGTAAGATCTTAAAAGGATTTGGCATTTGTATATTGTCTTACCTAAGCATAAAATCATCAAGTGATTTGGATAACGCTACGATGAGTAATACAAAAATAGCACTAATATCTAGGAAGTACCAGCGGTGTATTCGTCATTCTTACATCGTATTACACTCGTTTCGTTATCTAAATCACTCTAGATTCCATACTATAACACTACACAATTGTACACATAAATACACGTTCATCATTTTTGTTTCATGCTAAGAAAAGTACTCTTAGAAATTCAATCAAGGATTAAAAATAGTACTTTAAGTATCCTCTAAGAATCTAACTATTAATATAGGAAGATCCTACAAGGATTTGGCAGTTGTACTTTGTTTCATCAAATCATAAAATCCTCAAGTGTTTTGGATAACTCTACAATGAGTAATACAATAAGAGCCCTTATATATAGGAAGTACCAGCGGCGTATCCACCATACTCTTATCGTATTACACTCGTTTCGTTATCTAAATCTCTTACACAACCCTACAAATAATTACTTGTTCTTTGTTTAGTTTCATACGTAGGAAAGTTGATGTAGCGTGTGTTACAATAACGAAGAGCAAAACACGTTGATTCTATGAATACCCGTGTTGTTCTTCCCCAAACCCCCAAAATTCAACCCAAATGGCACAGAATTTGAAGTGAAAATTGAGTAATTTCGAAATTCAAGTCTCATCTTTCAACTTACAAGAGAAGGATATAAATAAGGACAAAAATTCAAAATGGCCCACAAAAAGGCCATGAGCCAAACACGAGCCAAACACAAGCACAAATACAAAATGCCCAAAACACTTCAAAAAAAACATAAAAACGTAAATAACTAATAGAAATAAGCATTTTTTGGCCCGGACGATGACCCAAACCAATGTAGGCGTTTGTAGCAAGATGGAGCTCGTTCTCACGATCGTTTCGCCTGGTCGCACGCCCAAAACGGACCCCCATAGCCCAAGTTAGAGCCATTTTAGTGAAGCCCCTTTTGTTACACGATCTTGGGCCTCCAAATACAAGATGGCCCACTCCTCCACACTTGGACCCGCATTAAAAGTACTCTTAGAAATCCGATCAAGGATTTAAATTAGTACTTTAAGTATCCTCTAAGAATCTAACTATTAATATAGAAAGTTCCTAAAAGGATTTGGCATTTGTTCTTGTTTTGTCTCATAAGTTATATATACAAAAAGCACTAAGTAAACACATATGCCATACATATTATTTGAGAAAATGGTTAACACATATGAATCACCACAAAAACATTTTGAAAATGGAAAAGTGGGGAACTATGTACTCACAAGTTGCGTAGATGTCTTGTCCAAACATGTATGCAAAGCTCAAGTGTGTCCTAATTAAGTTGAATTGTTATATAGTTAGTGTGTATAATGGCTTAAATGGAAGAATGGATAGAATGTGGTTTATTAACCAAACGAGCAAAGGGTATCGTATAATATGGATTACTAAACCTTACACTCTGATTGGAAAGTGTCTAATGGTGTTTTGACCCATTACGAATTGTTAAAATGGTTTACACCACTTTAACGGGTCGTATGCATAATTATGGGTTCAGATGGTCGAATGAGTCCTATGATGAGTCTGATGTGTCAAAAACATGTTTATTAAAGTTGTATGATCAGTTTAGATATAAAAAATGTTGCTCACATAGGTTTAAAACTATTTTACGCAAAAAGAGTAACTTTGACCTTTTAAAACTATCAAAAGTTGACTCGCCATTTGACTAACCAAACAACATGACCATAAGATATAACCTCAGCTGGTTATTCACTATATTACTATGGTCATATAAATAACTTTGACCTTTTAAAACTATCAAAAGTTGACTCGCCATTTGACTAACCAAACAACATGACCATAAGATATAACTTCAGCGGGTTATTCACTATATTACTATGGTCATATAAATAAGCTTGCTCGGATCTTAAGGGTGACCAAACGGGTCTGGTGCGAAAGTTAAAGCAGAAGTCAAACCTCTCGACTTTCGACTAAGGAATAAGCACTAACTATATGTCTAATAATGTTATAAAATTGATTTCGTGTTAAAACTTTTGGTTTTAATACTTGAAAACTATTTCGTCGTAAAATGCATATTGTTACATTTTTACTTTTATTTCTTAAAAGTTTGACTCATCATTTCACCTACTATATGTGATGATTAGAAGGTGTAATCGCGAGGGATTAATACCTTCATTATTATGATCATGTAGCAAAGTTCATTTGGAACTTTGACTTGACCAAAAAGGTCAGAACCAAAAGTCAAAGCAAAAGTCAATTTTCTTGACTTTCGGCTCTTAACTAACTAAGAAAATGAAATAGATTAGGAGAAACACTTACTAGTGTTTGAAGGGAAGATTGAACTCAGAAAAGGAGGCTCCAAATGGCTAGAGCAAGCTCCAAGAGAGATTTAAGAAGTGAAGAATGAAAGGAGTAAATACAAAAGAAGAACAAAAGACCTATAAGACCTATTTATACTATCTTGGATTAAGGAGGTGTTGCCAAGTGTGTTTTGATGTTGATTAGTGTCCTAACATGTGTTCTAACCTGATTAAAGGTTACAAAATTCGTGCAAGGTGGCAAGGTTTGAAGATATGTGATAGAACTTGGAGAACAAGAAAAAATCAACCACTATGCATATAATGCGGACCATATTGCTCGGTTAATGCGGGCCCGCATTGACCCCTGGTGGGCAGAAGTTTGTTTTTGACAATTTCAGCCCCTGGACTTGTATTATCAGCTTTTTGACATTTTTAACCCCTCTAACTTATTACTTAAGCTTTATGAAGGGTATTTAGGGTATGTGTAACTTATATCTTTGTCTCGGAATGCACATTACGTTAAAAATATTTATATTTAAATATCAGTTAATGAAATATTTACGAAAGAAATAAAAAGTTTTCAAAGGCTTGAAATTTTCGCGGGGGTTACAGTCTCCCCTCCTTTAGGGAATTTCGTCCAGAAATTTATTCATGGGAGACTGTAGAGTAAGGTTGGAATGATTGAATGGTGTGCATAGCTTTAGATTCCAAAGATGCAGAGCATCATTTGGTACTGGAATTTGGGGATTGAAAGTATGAGTAATGATATACTAAGTATCTTAATGTATTCTAACCTCTCACTAATTATTGAGTAGGTAATTAATTCCTAGAGCTTATGAATTGGAAGGGTGTTGTCAAGTGCAAAAAAATGGTTTTGTATCGCATTATGTTATACTAAGCAATTACTATTAATCTTGATAAATCAACAATCGTCTTGCATGGAATCCAGGGTTCTATCTATTTGCATAAAATGACCCAACAAGGATTTCCAAGATGACTTTATTATTCTACCAGGGCCTTCCAATTTCACAACACATGTGGAAACAGGAATGATGGGTCTACATTCAAACCTAAGTTGACATATTCATGCGACTTCTATCATCCCACGAGGTACATCTGTCATACCAGCTAATATCAGAGTCGGTGTAATCTGTCTGGTATCTTCATTGCACAACGGAAGTATAATGTTCTCAGACTTCTAGAAAGTGAATGCCCACTAAGTACTCGAATCCCCATGGGTTCTCCTATTCCAACCGTGCCATAGTTTGAAAATGCAACATGAGACAGAACATGCGAAAAATCAACATAAAGTTGGCGAGTTCATAGTTTGCTTGAAAAAGATTTAAAAAAATCTTTTTAATAACCGGTTTAAATTGTCACACCCTGGCTTTGCGGAAGCGTGGTTAATTTGGTGTGACTTCTTAATACCATAGCTTAACCATAACAAAGCTATATGAAATAAAACCATGCAAGATCATCCATTTAATTAAGTTTTAAAAACCAAATTCAACAACATTGTCTCAACGGAAACACATCCTAACGACATTGTTCAACAAACACAAACATCAACATGACATAAAAACAGTTTAAGGACTGTGACTTGTCCAGGAAAGAGTCACATTCCCCAAACCCGGATGACCTCGTAACTAGTGCAGCGGGAAAACGTGCCATACCGCGCCAGATCCTTTAATTTCCTGAAATACATGTAAGTTGAAAAATCAACAATAATGTTGAGAGAGTTCATGTGTAAGTGAGTAAGTAAACCTTTGTGAGTATAAAAATAGTCTTGGTATGTAGCAAATAAGGGAATTGAGATCACCAATGGTTTGCAAGGCCACTGGTATATGTGAAGTGCAAGTAGGGAGACTCAAACCTAGCAGATTTCGCCACGGCATTAGTATGTGGACAAAGTCACCCCGAGGTCCGTTTCTAGTTTGGCCTGGGGCTGGGCTCGCTACACCCAGATAGATCTACCGCTCCTGTCCCTCGGTCCTGCCATGAGGACTAATGGCCTCATATTGCTCCTACCCACTCACATGATCTAAGTAGTAAACCTCCTTACGCTAACCATACCATGTATAAAGTACTTGTAATCAAAGTAACATGTATTTCACCCCCGCAGTTAAGAAAACTGAAAACAGTTAGAGAAAAGGGGGACATGAACTCACAGTGGTGCGTCTCTACCAAGTATGCCTCCAAATCAAGCAGCTGTATGACGACCTACACGTACTAACTCTATTAGACGGACGGCCGTGCCTTAGCTTTATGGTTTAAGTTTTTGGGAAATAGTTAGGCAACTATTTCGTGTTTATATTTTTGTATACTTGGTAGTCATTTTCCTTCCCAAGGATGGGGGATTTAATACATGTGTGTTCGTATACTTCGGATTATACTATTAAGTCTCACTTAATATATTTTATTTCTAACTCCCAAAATATAAATATTCTTCTCAAAAATATTATATTTTAATACATGTGATTTTCCCAAAATAATACTTAGTAATATTATTTTTACCCTAAAAATAATATTTACGTAGTTCACAAAATAATCATAAACACTTAGACAAGTGATGTTGTGAAAAATATATACTAAATATATATATGTATCACGTTTTATTTTGTGAAAATCCCACCTCTGATGTTTTGTAAATATAGTCGTGGCGAAACTTATATTTTGAAAACAAGTCAAAATGTATTTCTAACACTTATAGTGAAAATAATTCTAAGTGTTAGGTTTTTAGAAAAATTTCACCAGAGTTTCCTCTGTAACTGGAGGTGGCCACGCTTTCAAGCGTATCATTTTCTTTTATAAATCAAACCAACCATTTATATCATTCATTCAAAACAATGTTCAAACCACAAACTAGTCAAAATACATATAAATCGCATAAATTTCATGAACTTGTGATTTATTCAGACTATGAAGTAAATCCCATTACTTTTAGTGGATCTTTATATAAAACTATCCGATTTTGTAAAAACCTCGTTTTTATGGAAGTTCCGTCTTTACAACTTCTCGTCATCTTTTTCAAAAATAGTTATTTTGTCGAAACTTTGTGTTACACAAGTGTTTACACACTTGGGTGTTCTAAAAACCATTCGTGTTAGTGTAAGATCCGTCTTTAAAAATATGTTTTCTCTTGACACGTGGTCCTTTGAAAATACCGATTGTAGATACGTAGATCTACTAGTTTTAAACACTATTTCACAAACAAAATCGCTTTTACACAAGTTCATGATATGTGTGTGGTAGAGTTTCGCCCTTTAACCCTCGTTACTTCCAAAACAACCTTATGTCATGATCCCAGATCGTGACCAACCCGGGTTAAATGACGATCCGAGCTACCAAAACATAGATCGGGTCCAAATAATCACACAAATCAAATACTACATGATTTACACAACATATGAGCTTTTAACCAATGCTTTTAGTGTCTTTAGTAGACTTTTGTGTATCATCTTGCATGTTTACGAGTTTTAACCGTTACAAATCATATTAACCACTTTAAAATAGTTCGAGAAGGTGATTAAAACAACTTACTACTAGCTCGAGGCTAGGGAAGAATCTAAGCGAAAAATGCGTGGATAAAAGCAATGTAGTGAGGTCCTTCGCCTTCCGTTTGCACCAAGGTTCCTTATACGCGATCCTTATCACTTGTATGGACTTGGAAAGGCAAGATCAAAACTCGAAAATGATGGATGCACAAGGGGGTGTTCGGCCGTAGCTTCTTTAGAGAGAGAGAGAGAGTTGTTTGTGTTGAGTTGTGATGTGTGAATGATCATGTGGGTTTAAGCTTATACTTATAGACAAAGATTAGGCTAATTGTCCAAGGGTTCATATGCTTTCTAGATATTTAACAAGTTTGATTATAATAATCAAGGAAGGACAAGGTATGTCCCCCCTCATGGGGACGGTTTGTAAAGGGGGGGGGTCTAGTTCGATTCCAACCAACAAGTTAGACATTAGTTAGGTTAATATAGTTAAGTTTAGGGCTTAACCCGGTTAGTGGTGTGTTGTGCGTTATGACGGGTGTTAGGGTATTCAGGGACCCTAATTGGCTCAGAAAAAGGTAAATAATGAAAATGACAATATTTTCATGTTTCGGGTATAGTCCGGTTGTTTGGTTGGATAGTAATCCGTTAATGTGCTTAAACAAGCTTTAAAGTGTCGTTAATACCCTTTTTAGTGTCACAACTTATTTCTGACACTTTGGAAAGTGTCTAGTAATATTTTTCTCATGTTTTGGCACTTTATTAGTTAGCTAAAAGCTGAATTATTATGTAAAGTGCTGAGTTTTGTGCTTAGAGCACGTTTTAGGCACATCCAGTCATTGTAACTTATTCCTAGAGACGCAGTTCTACAACCCTTGTATCCCTACACTCACCACTAGTGTAGTAAAATATTTCTGGCTCATACAGGCCTTAGGGGCAGTGTCTGCCTGATGCTGGCTTTATCAGCATGTTCAATAGGTTATCCGTTTATAGTGCTACTGTGCTTTTATGCATCATGTTTGTCACTAAGGTTCAGCATGTAAATAATGTAGTGACAGCAAGTAAAGTATGATGCAAGTAAGTACATGTATCAGTATTCAAGTAGCAGTTTATTCACAAGTTCAAGCAGCACAGTAATTAAGCAGTAATTAATTATTAATTAAGTCGTACGGATACCTGGTTTAGCGAGGGTTGTCACATTCTCCCCCCGTTAGAAAAATTTCGTCCCGAAATTTTAAGTTCTGCTTGTAGATGCAGGGTTCTTAGGAAATAGGTGGGGGTATTTCTCTTTCATCCGGTCCTCACGCTCCCAGGTGTATTCAGGACCATGTCTGGCATTCCAGCGAACTTTGACGAGCTTGACATTGCTCCGGCGGGTCTTGTTTACTTTCCAATCCGTAACCTCAACCGGTTCTTCAACGAAATGGAGCGTGTCGTCAACATGGATCTCGTCGATGGGAATGGCAATGGTATCTTGAGTTGGACTTTTCTTCAGGTTGGATACACGAAATGTATCGTGAACTGAATGGAGTTCAGCAGGTAAGTCCAGCTTGTATGCTACTAGCCCTATTCTTTCCAGAATTCTGAAAGGACCAATGTAGCGCGGATTTAACTTCCCACGCTTTCCGAAGCGTGCCACACCCTTCCAGGGTGAAACTTTCAATAACACCATTTCTCCAACTTGGAATTCCAAGTGTTTCCGGTTTGGATCCGCATAGGCTTTTTGTCTGTGGCGAGCTGCTTCGATGCGTTTAAGAATCTGCGCAATCTTGTCTGTCGTCTCTTGGACGATTTCGGGACCAGCAAGCTGCCTATCACCTGCGTCAGCCCAGCATAGGGGTGATTGGCACTTGCGTCCGTAAAGGGCTTCGAATGGCGCGACACCAATACTGGTGTGGTAGCTGTTGTTGTATGAAAATTCGACCAAAGGCAAATGCTTATCCCAGCTACCGCCCAAATCCATAACACACGCTCTCAGCATGTCTTCCAAAGTCTGTATCATTCGCTCGCTTTGCCCGTCGGTTTGCGGATGAAACGCAGTGCTCAGATTTAATTGTGAGCCAAAAGCTTCTTGGAAGGATTGCCATATCCTTGACACAAACCTTCCGTCTCTATCAGAGATGATCGAGAGAGGCACTCCATGACGTGCGACGATCTCTCTCATGTATATTTCGGCCAACTTGCTCATATTATCCTTCTCTCTGATAGGTAAGAAGTGTGCTGACTTTGTTAATCGGTCCACTATTACCCAAATAGTGTCATGACCTCTTGGCGTTCTTGGCAACTTTGTAATAAAATCCATTGAGATTTGTTCCCATTTCCGCTTGGGAATCTCAGGTTGTTGCAGAAGTCCTGAAGGCTTCTGGTATTCGGCTTTAACCTTAGCGCACGTTAAACATTTGCTCACATAAACAGCAACATCGCCTTTCATCCTAGGCCACCAATAGTAATCCTTGAGATCTTGGTACATCTTATCCACTCCTGGGTGGATAGAGTACCGTGACTTGTGAGCTTCATCAAAAATAACTTTCCTTAAACCACCAAACAGAGGAACCCAAATCCTATTCTCAAAACACAACGTTCCTTCCTCGTTTGGTACCAGTAGCTTCTCCATCCCACGGAGATATTCTTCTTCAAGGTTTCCTTCCTTGAGAGCTTCTTTCTGCGCGGCACGAATGCGCAAGGAAAGATCGGTTCGGATAATCATTTCTAAAGCCCTAACCCTTATGGGCTTGATCCTCTCCTTTCGACTTAGGGCATCGGCGACTACATTCGCCTTCCCTGGATGATACTTTATCTCGCAGTCGTAATCGTTCAGCAACTCAACCCATCGTCTCTGCCTCATATTCAGCTCCTTCTGATTGAATATGTGCTGTAGGCTCTTGTGATCTGTAAAGATTGTACACTTTGTACCATAAAGGTAGTGTCTCCAGATCTTTAATGCAAATACCACTGCGCCTAGCTCCAAATCATGTGTGGCATAGTTCTTTTCGTGCACTTTCAATTGACGTGATGCGTAAGCAATAACCTTTTGGCGTTGCATCAACACACAACCCAATCCTTGACGCGAGGCGTCACAGTATACCACGAAATCATCTGTACCCTCTGGTAGTGCTAAGATTGGCGCATTGCAGAGCTTATCCTTCAATATCTGGAACGCTTCTTCCTGTTTGATTCCCCAATCAAACTTCTTATCTTTCTGCGTGAGGAGCGTCAATGGTTGAGCGATTTTTGAAAAATCCTCAATGAACCTTCGATAGTACCCAGCCAAACCCAAGAATTGTCGAATCTCGGTTGGCGTCTTTGGCGTTTCCCAATTCTTAATCGCTTCGATCTTGGTTGGATCCACATGGATTCCATTTCCATTTACCACGTGCCCAAGGAATTGGACTTCACGTAGCCAAAATCCGCACTTAGAGAACTTGGCATACAACTGTTCTTTCTTTAGCAGCTCCAAAATATCTCTTAGATGCTGTTCGTGCTCAGCCTTTGTTCTTGAATAAATCAAGATGTCGTCGATAAACACAATCACGAACTTGTCCAAGTACGGCTTGCAAACTCTATTCATCAATTCCATAAAGACTGCAGGTGCGTTTGTCAACCCAAACCGCATAACAAGGAACTCGTAGTGTCCATATCGAGTTCTGAAGGCTGTCTTTGGGATACTCTCCTCTTGTATCCTTAACTGATGGTATCCAGATCGAAGATCGATCTTTGAATAAAAACTTGAACCTTGCAGTTGGTCGAACAGATCATCAATTCTTGGCAGAGGATATCTATTCTTGATCGTCAGCTTGTTCAGCTCCCGGTAGTCGATGCACATACGAAAACTACCGTCCTTCTTCTTGACAAACAGGACCGGAGCTCCCCAAGGCGAGAAGCTTGGTCGGATAAATCCCTTGTCTAACAACTCTTGAAGTTGTGTCGACAGTTCCTGCATTTCAGACGGAGCAAGTCTATAAGGTGCCTTAGCCACAGACGCGGCGCCTGGAACTAAGTCAATGCGGAACTCTACTTGTCTCTGAGGTGGCAGTCCAGGTAAGTCCTCTGGGAAGACTTCTGGATATTCCCTCACGACAGGGATGTCTTCGATTCTCGGCTCAGCAGCCTTCTTATCCACAATGTGTGCCAGGAAGGCAACACATCCCTTCTGCAAACACTTTCGCACTTTCAGGCAGTTGATAATTTTTAACGGCGTATCACGCTTCTCCCCGTGAACCACAATTGTTTCGCCATCTTCGGTTGGGATACGAACGACCTTTTCGTGACAAACTATCTCCGCCTTATTGCCTGATAACCAATCCATTCCTACCACCACGTCGAAGCTTCCCAACTGGACTGGTAGTAGATCCAAAGCAAACTCACGCTCTCCCAACTCGATCACACAACCTCTGATAACTTCATTGGCTTCTACTAACTTCCCATTGGCCAATTCGATTGAGTAGGGAATATCTAACTTATTAGCGGCTAAACCAAGCATATTCTTAAATTCTAACGACACGAAGCTATAATCGGCGCCAGTATCAAATAAAATGGATGCATAGCGTTGGTTTACAAGGAACGTACCGGTAACGACATTGGGGTCCTGGCGCGCTTCCCTTGCTTTGATTTGGAACACTCTTCCACGGGCTTGGTTTAACTCTGGGCAGTTCCTCTTAAAATGCCCAATATCACCGCAGTTAAAGCATCCAGGTCTTTGCCCGTTTCCACCTCCATTTCCAGCTTGGTTGTTGTTTTGGTTCGCATTACCAGCCTGATTCACATTGTTGCCTCGATTCCCGTTTCCTCCATTGTTTACTTGTGGGCGATTTCCATTACCACCACGATTATTATTTCTATTCCCAAATCCTCCTTGGCCTCCCCGGCCAGCACTAGCCCAACAAGAATCCTTCAAGTGGCCCGGCTTTCCACATGCTTCGCATACTTTCACACTACAATGGCCAGTATGGTGGCGTTGACAGGTATTACACTTGGGCTGGGTGCCCTGATATCCTTTTCCTTTCTTTCCATTACCAGCTGTAACCTGAGCTGGCGTGCCTGATCCTCCTTTCTTAACCGCCACACTGGCGCCCTGCTTGAAGTTTGAGAACTTCCGTTTGTTACCTCCTGATGACTCGACGTGAGTCTCTTTCTTCTTAGGCTCAGCATCATCAAACTTGTTCAGGCGAATGGCCTCCTCTGTGAGAGCCACGCTTAGATCGATTGCCTCAGTAATTGTCGCAGGCTTGGATGAGGTCACCATGCTTATGATTTGAGGAGCTAATCCCCAAATGAAACGTTCAATCCGCTTGAACTCCGGAGTGACCATGTAGGGTACCACATGCGATAAGTCATGGAACCTTTGAACGTATTCTGCGATCTTTGGACCTTCCATTTTCAAATGCCAGAACTCGGTTTCCAATCTTTGGATTTCCGCGCGGGAGCAGTACTTTTTGCGCATAAGTTCCTTCAGTTCGGTCCAAGTTAGCGCGTAGGCAGCAGCTTCACCAAGTGTCTGTACTTGCAAATTCCACCAAGAGAGGGCTCCATCCAAGAATAGCCCTGAGATATAGGTGACTTGCTGATCTAGTGCGCATTTGCTCATGCGAAGAACAGATTCAGTTTTCTCAGCCCAACGAACAAAGGCGACAGCACCTCCAGTGCCATCAAAGTTGACCGGTTTGCAGTCTAGAAACTGCTTGTAGGTGCACCCTGCACATACATTGCAACACGTGAACAGCATTAGCATCTTTGCTATAGATATCCAATTAGGTCATGGTATTTCTAAATGTCTTAGTATTACCATGAGGTGGATTATTGTTGCCATTGTTGTTTGAGCTGCTTCCACTGGGTCCTCCTTGCGAAGCGGCGTATTGTGCGATGGCAGCAGCAATGACTTGTTGGAGTTCTGCCTCATTGGTAGGCATGCGTGTCTCACGTCTCGGTGGCATCTTCTAAAAGATGGTTTACGTTGGTCAGGCCATAGTAAAGATCCCGTGTTATAATACGTAAGTCAGGTCATAATGTAGCGTACGTATATAATGATAGTAATAGTACATAACATCTCATGTTATAATCATATCAATCACACAACATCCCATGTTACAAACATCAATCACACAACATCCCATGTCATAGAGTATAAATAATCAAATCAAGCATCAAGTATGATGAGAATACTGCGATTGCCATATATCGAGACCACATAATAAGCGTACAAGTACATCACAGCGTCATACAACATCAGTCGACTAAGGGCTACATCACCCTAGTCCAAAATCTATATCAAATCAGTGTCAATACATCAAATACATGTCAACAAAAGTCAGAATCATAATGTAGTCTCCAAAAATACTGTGCAGTCGAAAGCAATCGCCGTCTTCTCACCAGCGTCTACCCATACGGTACTGAAGAGCTCTACACGGATGGCGGTGGAGGAGGGGGAAAGTGAGTGTAAAACAAGCGACGCAAATGGAGCCAGTCCTCCTCCATGGCTCTCTGGGTACGCAAGAATGAAGCAACCTGCTGCTCCAGGGCAAAAAGGCGTGCAACATAGTCTGGTGGTACAGGTCTAGAGGGCTGCAAAGGAGAGTGGGTCTGACCCTGGCACTGACACGGCGGCGGCTGGGCTCTCTCGAGCTCCTGAATGCGCTACGTGTGTGCCTCGTGCTGGGCGACAAAAGACATCAGAACGTCCTCAATAGTATACCCCATGTGGAAAAAATGGTAGGGGTCAGTCGGTGGCATGGCAGAAGGTGACGCCCAGAGAAACGGCTCACTGGTGGGATCAAAAGGTGCCACATGAAATGGAGAAACAGGGGGAAAGTAGCAGACGGTGGTATAGCAGGGATAGATATCGGTATATGTCCAAAAGGGTGAGCCGAAGAACCTTCTCCAGGTCGCGCTGGAGGTGTAAACCGAGGAAATGAAAAGGAGGTATCAATGTGACGGGTATCAGTGATCTGAGGGGGAATAGGTGGGACCTCGTCATCAGCAGGAACCCACCCACACTGGGCGTGCTCATCTCGTGGGTCCACTTGTGCCTCAAAAAGTGCACGATCAAACTGAACTGGCATAGGATCATGGTGAGGTGCAACAAGAGGGTCAACTGGTGCATCAGCAATAAGTGGGGGATCAACATGATCAGCAGCAATGACATGATCGTCCTCCAACAATGGAGCATCTACAGGGTGATCATCAATAGGTGGGTCAGCAACGACAGGCTCAATAAACATGCCAGCATGAGCAGGGTCATGCTCAAGTACTGGGTCAGGAGCAGGGTCTAGTAGCTGCTCGGGCTCATCAAAGGCCATCTCAAAATCAAACTCGGGATCGATGGGGTCAACTGGGTCGACTGGATCCTCCATAGGCTGATCCATGGGTATAAACTCTATATCCTCATCTGGGTCGAATCCTGGGGGAAAGACAGGATCGGAATCCTCCACATCATCGTGGTCGAAAGCAAAACTAGGAATAGGAGCAACAGAGGATGCCTGGTCGGGATCTGATCCGTGAGAGAAGTGTTGCGCACTCTGAGTATGTGAAGGTGCAGAGGCCACAGACTCGAAAGAGTCTGGGACCGGAGAGTGAGCAGGTGACTCCTCAGCGGGAGCATCTGCGATCATCAAAAGATCTCCAGTAGGAAGAAGGGCCTCGCCCTGAACCTCATCCTCTAAGGGCTCGTCATCAAACAGATCGACGTCGCCATCAACGTCGGCGTCGAGAAGCAAATCATAAGCAGGATAAACAGCTAAGGGTATGGGAGCAGGGATCTCCACTAATAGTAGGTCCCCGGCCAAAGGGCCATCAGCGAGCTCAACAGCACCATCAGGTAAAGCAAAGGGCTGAAAATCATCCTCGTCTGTGCTAGTAACGTCGGATGTGTGGACCTCGTGCTCTGAAGGCTCTAGGTCATCTGAGACTATAGGTCTAGGTCCTATGGTGTCTGAGTCACCTGTGCCAGAGGTGTCCATAGTGTCTGTAACATAAACACAAATATATACAATCAATCATATAATCAGATAATCACATAAGTCACCAAGTAAGCATTCAAATAGTTCTCCTAGCCTCCCAGCCTCCCAGACTGCTCTTCCTAGTCCCACTAGCCAATTTCTCCCAGCCTCTCAAACTGCTCTTCCTAGTCCCACTAGCCAATTCTCCCAGCCTCTCAGACTGCTCTTCCTAGTCCCACTAGCCAATTCTCCCAGCCTCTCAGACTGCTCTTCCTAGTCCCACTAGCCAATTCTCCCAGCCTCTCAGACTGCTCTTCCTAGTCCCACTAGCCAATTCTCCTAGTCCCACTAGCCAACTACCTCGATCTCCCAGACCGAGCCTCGGCCTCCCAGACCGAGCCTCAGCCTTTCTAGACTGAGCCTATAAATAATAAAATGTGCTCAACATTTGTTTGTAAAAAGTTTTGGATCTGGACTTAAGTGGTATGCAGTAAAAAAAATTTCGTGAGAGCCCTAGTGATCATAGTCTAGACTCGAGAAGGAATCCTAGTTCGCTATGATCAGAGCTCTGATACCAAGCTGTCACACCCTGGCTTTGCGGAAGCGTGGTTAATTTGGAGTGACTTCTTAATACCATAGCTTAACCATAACAAAGCTATATGAAATAAAACCATGCAAGATCATCCATTTAATTAAGTTTTAAAAACCAAATTCAACAACATTGTCTCAACGGAAACACATGCTAACGACATTGTTCAACAAACACAAACATCAACATGACATAAAAACAGTTTAAGGACTGTGACTTGTCCAGGAAAGAGTCACATTCCCCAAACCCGGATGACCTCGTAACTAGTGCAGCGGGAAAACGTGCCATACCGCGCCAGATCCTTTAATTTCCTGAAATACATGTAAGTTGAAAAATCAACAATAATGTTGAGCGAGTTCATGTGTAAGTGAGTAAGTAAACCTTTGTCAGTATAAAAATAGTCTTGGTATGTAGCAAATAAGGGAATTGAGATCACCAAAGGTTTGCAAGGCCACTGATATATGTGAAGTGCAAGTAGGGAGACTCAAACCTAGCAGATTTCGCCACGGCATTAGTATGTGGACAAAGTCACCCCGAGGTCCGTTTCTAGTTTGGCCTGGGGCTGGGATCGCTACACCCAGATAGATCTACCGCTCCTGTCCCTCGGTCCTGCCATGAGGACTAATGGCCTCATATTGCTCCTACCCACTCACATGATCTAAGTAGTAAACCTCCTTACGCTAACCATACCATGTATAAAGTACTTGTAATCAAAGTAACATGTATTTCACCCCCGCAGTTAAGAAAACTGAAAACAGTTAGAGAAAAGGGGGACATGAACTCACAGTGGTGCGTCTCTACCAAGTATGCCTCCAAATCAAGCAGCTGTATGACGACCTACACGTACTAACTCTATTAGACGGACGGCCGTGCCTTAGCTTTTTGGTTTAAGTTTTTGGGAAATAGTTAGGCAACTATTTCGTGTTTATATTTTTGTATACTTGGTAGTCATTTTCCTTCCCAAGGATGGGGGATTTAATACATGTGTGTTCGTATACTTCGGATTATACTATTAAGTCTCACTTAATATATTTTATTTCTAACTCCCAAAATATAAATATTCTTCTCAAAAATATTATATTTTAATACATGCGATTTTCCCAAAATAATACTTAGTAATATTATTTTTACCCTAAAAATAATATTTACGTAGTTCACAAAATAATCATAAACACTTATACAAGTGATGTTGTGAAAAATATATACTAAATATATATATGTATCACGTTTTATTTTGTGAAAATCCCACCTCCGATGTTTTGTAAATATAGTCGTGGCGAAACTTATATTTTGAAAACAAGTCAAAATGTATTTCTAACACTTATAGTGAAAATAATTCTAAGTGTTAGGTTTTTAGAAAAATTTCGCCAGAGTTTCCTCTGTAACTGGAGGTGGCCACGCTTTCAAGCGTATCATTTTCTTTTATAAATCAAACCAACCATTTATATCATTCATTCAAAACAATGTTCAAACCACAAACTAGTCAAAATAAATATAAATCGCATAAATTTCATGAACTTGTGATTTATTCAGACTATGAAGTAAATCCCATTACTTTTAGTGGATCTTTATATAAAACTATCCGATTTTGTAAAAGCCTCGTTTTTATGGAAGTTCCGTCTTTACAACTTCTCGTCATCTTTTTCAAAAATAGTTATTTTGTCGAAACTTTGTGTTACACAAGTGTTTACACACTTGGGTGTTCTAAAAACCATTCGTGTTAGTGTAAGATCCGTCTTTAAAAATATGTTTTCTCTTGACACGTGGTCCTTTGAAAATACCGATTGTAGATACGTAGATCTACTAGTTTTAAACACTATTTCACAAACAAAATCGCTTTTACACAAGTTCATGATATGTGTGTGGTAGAGTTTCGCCCTTTAACCCTCGTTACTTCCAAAACAACCTTATGTCATGATCCCAGATCATGACCAACCCGGGTTAAATGACGATCCGAGCTACCAAAACATAGATCGGGTCCAAATAATCACACAAATCAAATACTACATGATTTACACAACATATGAGCTTTTAACCAATGCTTTTGGTGTCTTTAGTAGACTTTTTTGTATCATCTTGAATGTTTACGAGTTTTAACCGTTACAAATCATATTAACCACTTTAAAATAGTTCGAGAAGGTGATTAAAACAACTTACTACTAGCTCGAGGCTAGGGAAGAATCTAAGCGAAAAATGCGTGGATAAAAGCAATGTAGTGAGGTCCTTCGCCTTCCGTTTGCACCAAGGTTCCTTATACGCGATCCTTATCACTTGTATGGACTTGGAAAGGCAAGATCAAAACTCGAAAATGATGGATGCACAAGGGGGTGTTCGGCCGTAGCTTCTTTAGAGAGAGAGAGAGTTGTTTGTGTTGAGTTGTGATGTGTGAATGATCATGTGGGTTTAAGCTTATACTTATAGACAAAGATTAGGCTAATTGTCCAACGGTTCATATGCTTTCTAGATATTTAACAAGTTTGATTATAATAATCAAGGAAGGACAAGGTATGTCCCCCCTCATGGGGACGGTTTGTAAAGGGGGGGGGGTCTAGTTCGATTCCAACCAACAAGTTAGACATTAGTTAGGTTAATATAGTTAAGTTTAGGGCTTAACCCGGTTAGTGGTGTGTTGTGCGTTATGACGGGTGTTAGGGTATTCAGGGACCCTAACTGGCTCAGAAAAAGGTAAATAATGAAAATGACAATATTTTCATGTTCCGGGTATAGTCCGGTTGTTTGGTTGGATAGTAATCCGTTAATGTGCTTAAACAAGCTTTAAAGTGTCGTTAATACCCTTTTTAGTGTCACAACTTATTTCTGACACTTTGGAAAGTGTCTAGTAATATTTTTCTCATGTTTTGGCACTTTATTAGTTAGCTAAAAGCTGAATTATTATGTAAAGTGCTGAGTTTTGTGCTTAGAGCACGTTTTAGGCACATCCAGTCATTGTAACTTATTCCTAGAGACGCAGTTCTACAACCCTTGTATCCCTACACTCACCACTAGTGTAGTAAAATATTTCTGGCTCATACAGGCCTTAGGTGCAGTGTCTGCCTGATGCTGGCTTTATCAGCATGTTCAATAGGTTATCCGTTTATAGTGCTACTGTGCTTTTGTGCATCATGTTTGTCACTAAGGTTCAGCATGTAAATAATGTAGTGACAGCAAGTAAAGTTTGATGCAAGTAAGTACATGTATCAGTATTTAAGTAGCAGTTTATTCACAAGTTCAAGCAGCACAGTAATTAAGCAGTAATTAATTATTAATTAAGTCGTACGGATACCTGGTTTAGCGAGGGTTGTCACATAAATAGTGTTGAGAAAACGTAACAAAATCATTTTCCTCGGTATGTCATATGAAAACTCTTGTATTTGTAAATGTTCGCGTACGACAAAGACAACATGCCCGCATGAGCCTATAACCCACCCCGTGCTAGAAAGTGCCTCGCCAAACCGTTTACTCAAGACGGCCGACTAGCTGGCGGTTATAGTTCCAATATGTAGCGAGGACTTCACTGTACAGTTTAAGAACCCTACGGATCTTCTAGTTGAGTAATGGACAATCCAGTCCTTGAGTCTCCGTGCCTCGCAAGAGTAAGTATGAGCCTAGCCCACTAGAGTCCTTGTGCTTTACACAAGTGAGAATGGGCCTAGCCCATTTATGTCTATAAGCAGGACCAACTAGTCCCCTTATTTGTATGCAGGACAACCCAGTCCCGTAGTAACTTGGACCCTTCCTTCATTAGTCATGAAATTCATGCACGTTTCGAAAATACGCGTGTGTTTTGTAAAACCGGTATATTAAGCATAAACCTTTCGTAAACCATTTAGTTTGTTGAAATTCATTTGCAACATGGTTTAGAAATATGAATTTTTGTTCATCGAAATATTGTGTACTTTTGCAAAACTTGCATATCTTTCCATGCCCGAAAACATTTATAAAAGTGTAAAACCATAAAAAGTGGGGGTTATGAACTCACCTCGATATCCTTGTGAAAAGCAAGCTTAGTATGATTCCATAATGTCGTTCCAAGAACGTAAATTCACTAGCATACATTCTATGACATTCCTATCAAGGAATAACTTATAAGTTTCTACTCAAATGACGTAGCTAAACTACGTGTCACCGAGCTCTACCGAATCGCTAACAAAACGATTCTATGGGAGCGTTTGTGGCACCCGAGGAAAATCCACAGTCATCCTGATCTAACACTCAGCCGCTTTGGGTTACTTATCAAATTTCGGGACGAAATTTCTTTCAAGTTGGAGATGATGTGACAACCCGAGATTTCAAGGTCTTTCCTCTACGCATCACTTGTTTCACAATCCTGTTTTCGCAATTCGTTTTACGTTGTATCATGTGCAGTATATATGAATGATTAAAGTATTGTTATGATTGGTTGTTGCATGAAAACTTAGGAGTTGTTTAATGTTTAACGTATTCATATTTCTTAACTTTGGGCCGCGCACCACACTCATATCGACAAAGAACTCAAGTCGACGAAGAACTGGTTCTTCGTTGACTGTCTTTGACGAAAAAACTAGGGTTCTTCGTCACAACCATTCCTTGACGAAGAAGGTTCTTCGCCAAGAGGTCTTTCGCCAAATGGTCTCTCGGCCCAGGTTCATTCGTGGCCCAGAATGGGCCCGACTATGATTTTGTTTGCATAATCTCTCATAACGTGCAAACGTAAACACCAAACCCTAAAGTTCTCTCTCCTTATCCTCTTTGTGCGACGGCAGTTTTGGGATCCCGAAGCCTTTCATCTTGAACAAACTAATCACTTCGGTATCACGGTTAGTGTCTATCATTGTTAATTGCTAAAATCCTGATGATGTAATCTTATGTGAAATTAGGGTTTCATTAAAAAGATTGTAAATCTAGAACTTTCATGATGAGGGTTCGATGATTTGTATTAGTTCATATTCATGATGTGGTTTGATAATTCCGCTTGATGAACTTATATCATGATAAACTAATAATCTGATTGTGTGTGGTTATTGGATTATTATGGTCAATGATTGTTTAGAATGGTTTGTATGATGAGTGGGAACTGTTACATTTTGAGTGGTTAATGATTGTCATAATTAGGGTGCATAATCATGGTTGAAAAGTGTCGTTTAATCTGATCTGGAAAACTGTCAAACTTGTTAGCATGTGTTACGGCTGAAACTAAGGGAACTGTAACTGACTGATGAGGGCAGCGACGAAAGACTTCCCCCATGAAGAACGTAATTCGACGAAGAACCTGGTTCTTTGTTGACTGGTTCTTGACGAACCACTAGGGTTCTTCGTCAAACTCAATCTCGATGAAGAATAGTTCTTCGCCAATAGGGTTTTTCACCATGGAGGCATCACACGAAGAATTGGTCCTTCGTGGAGATGCTGCAAATGAGAAAATGGACAGAACAGTTAAACAGTTTATGATGTATATGATAATGGATATTCGTGTTTATAAAATTGTATTTGTTGCATGTTAATAATTCTGATTAGGAATGAGAAATCTGATTTGACTTGTGTGAGTAGTAAACTCACCCGTTAAGTGTTGTTATGTGACATGCACATGGGATGTGGACTTGTATGAGAATTGAATACTTGCTACGTGTTGTACAGTAATTGTGACACCCGGCTTTTCAGGCCGTACCGTACAATTGTAACACGTGTTGTGAATAGATAAAAGGCCGTATTTGACTGATTATGATGTTTATATGTGGAATTTAATGAGTTGGTAAATTTAAACTTTGGTAAAAATTATGTTAGCAACGGTAAGATAAACGCTTATCGCGTGAAGGTTAAAATGCGAAACGAACGTCGCTGACCACCCGATCAGTGTTAAAATCCTAAAAATAGTCTGTTATGATTAGAATAATAATTTTAATCATATTCGTGAGGAAAAATAAATTTAAACGCTAAGAAACTTTATTTTTCGAGTTTGAGCGCGTACCGCGCGATACTACGCGAATTAAACAAAATACCGTCAACGCAGCTAGTCAAGGCAACTGGTAATTATTTCAGTAATAACTTTGAGTTATTATTTTTATAGGATGATAAAAATAATTTAAAACGCACTAAAACGGGATTAAAACGCTAGATAAAGTACCCGGTATCAAGTAAGCTGCCTGTTTTTAACACCAATTTACATATGTATATGTAAATATATATTATTTGTGTGTGTATTAGGAGGGAGAGAGGACAAGGTGGCAGCCTTGGAGGCCGCCTTTCTCTTGGTCTTGCCACTTGTTGGATGTTGGAATTTGATAATGGTGATTAAGCTTATTAAACACTCAAACATCATCCAATCCAAGACATAACTTTACAAAATTCACTCTCTATCTTCCTCTCTTGTATATCTCGGCCGAACACCCCCTTATACATACACATTCAAAAATTTCAAACCTTTTTATGAAGATTCAAAGGCCTTTCATGGTGATTTTAAGCTTGAAAGGAGGTTTGGAAGTGATTTCAAGAAGATTCAAGCAAGAACAAGCCTCATATCACCATCTTTTCTCAAAAACCCACATAGAAATTTTGAAGGTATAAACTTATTTTTAAAAACCACATTCTTGATTTTTTTAGTGATGATGGAGATGTTAGATGGTTTCACTTGAACTTGGAATAAATCACAAACTTGTAACAAACAAAGAAAGAGATTTCAAACAAAGTAAAAATGAGTGTATATATGTATGTGTGTATTGATGCGTGTGTAGTGTGTACGGTTTTTAATGTATATTTTAAGCCCTTTTACACTTTTTAGCCAAGTTTTAAATTTATAAAACACGATATTTACTAACACTAAACACACATATGGGCAAGTGCACCCATCGTGAGCGTAGTATAGTGTTGGTAAGATACCGAGGTCGTCCAAGGACACAAGAGCTTTTAGTACCAGTTTATCCTCAACGTCTAATCAAATCAAAAATTTTAAAAAAAGGTTTTTAAACTAGAAAAATAAAAAACTAACTAAAATGCTGAAAAATAAAAATAAAAATAAAAACAGATAGACAAGATGAATCACTTGGCTCCGACTCGTGTACAGTGTAACCTTTGATTATTTCCGCACTTTTGCACTTTTTAAGAGATTATCTTAGTTATTGTAGTAGGCCCCTCTTTTGAAGGTGACGTTACCCTCAACCCAGTAGTTTGAGTCAGCAAGGATACAATCCTAAAGGGTCGGATTATTGAAAGATAATTAATTAAGTTATTAATGCATATTATGGTAGGCCCCTCTTTTGAAGGTGACGTTACCCTCGGCTAAGTAGTCTGAGTCAGCAGGGATACAGTCCTAAGTAGCCGGGTTAAAGTATTAATAGTAGCTTACATATGAGGGGATCAAAGAGTTTGGACCCCCGCCATCCAATACCGGTGAGTATTAAAGGAGGTCCTACTAAATTTGACCCAGGTCCTTGCAGGATCTATACACTGAACAAGGCAAGACTCTTACCAAACCGTTCCATTAACCCCCGACCAGGTAGCCAACATACCTCCATATAGACCGTGGAGATATGAATGGTGAAAATCTTTTATTTTATATAGACAGTAAAATAATGCCAAGACACCACGGACAAACGATAAGGAAGAATCACCTTCAACATAAGAAACTAGTTATTAAAGTCATTAATACATAACCAAGTAAAAAGTGCGAAAAGATTAAAAATAAAAAGTATTACACTAGACACTTGTCTTCACCAAGTGATGTAAGAGAGTTAGGCAAATATGGCCTTTGATTGTCAAGAACTCTTACGATCAATCTTGGATCCCGAGATGACTCACACACTCTATGATGGACAATGGATGATGGTGGTGGATGATGGTGTTGTGATGGTGGTGGGTGGTGGGTGAAGTGTGGGAGAGGTGGTGTGCCAAGGGATGGTATGCAAATGAGCCAAGCACCCCTATTTATAGCCTAAACAGTAGCTCGGGCATAGCCCCGTGTCCAGTGGGCACGGCCCCGTGTCCATCCTCTTCACTGTCTTCATTAATTGCAGTTTGTCTGCATTAGTTGACCATGCCCCCGTGTCCGCTGGGCACGCCCCGGTGTGCAGAAGTAGATCTATACTATCAAGATTTGCATGGATTCTGCGAATCTTATAGTTGACCACGGCCCCGTGTCCGCTGAGCACGGCCCCGTGGTGGGCGATAGAAGCTTCTATAGCTTTGTCTTTTATGCTGGCACTTGGGCACGCCCCCGTGTTCACTGAGCACGGGGCGTGTTCAGCCTTCTGTTCTCTTGTTTTGCTTGGGAAGATGCTGTCGAGGAGGTCAGGCATGCCACGTTTGTTCCTTTTCTTGTATTTATGTTAGATTTAGCTGCCTTTTTGCTTCTTTTGTTAATTTGAGCTCATTTAATCCTGAAAATACGAAAGGAAGACAAAAACACACTTTTTCCAACATTAGTACTAAAAAAGGGTTAGTTTTATACCACAATTGATGTAATTTATATGTTGCATTTTGCACACATCAAATACCCCCACACTTGAATCTTTGCTTTTCCTCAAGCAAAACTCTTTATAATGTGGATTTACACTCCCAAATGGAATAGGTAGAAGAGAAGGTTTTTGGACTTGTCATAGAGTGTCGGGATTTCCAAGATTCTTTATTAAGTTTTATTTTTATTTATTTACAATCCTATTCGTCATGATTTATTTAAAACATTACATAAGATAAATTACTTAATAGGGCATAACATGCCTTTTTAAAATTCCATTTATATACAAGTTCACATAACTCACGGGGGATCACTCAACACTCGGCCGAAGATGTATTTTAGTGAATCACTCGAGAGCGGCATGGAACTTACTCCTACCATAGGCTTGCCAAGAAATCTGTAGGATCGTTGTTTAACCCGAACGAGTCATTTAGAAGAGCTTTCTATTCGATTCAAAGGCGGAATCAATGAAACGGCTTTGGAAACAGCTTGATACTATATAATTTGTCACTTTGATTGAATATAATACTGATTACAACCTGGACAAATTTTGGCAGCACCTCGTTACAATTTCAGGAACCGTGTACCAAATGAAATGACAAGAACCCTATTTATACTATTCCTGATTCTGCTCGAAATGGACAAGGTAATTTCAAGTGGAATCACTTGTTCTGATTTCGCTTGAAATGTTCCTTGGTCATTTCAAGCGGAATCACTACCTTAAACCTGAAAATCTGTTTCTTGAACCTTGGGCACTGATAATCCTATCCTATCCTATTACATGATACAAGACGAAGTCAATAGACATAGTGCACTAACAGACTCCCCCTCGGATATTGACGAAGTCTTCAGTGTCTAGTCTTCAGCATGACACATCTTCGGTCTTGATCATTCTGCCTTCTCATCCAAATTGTAACATTATAAGCATCCATTAATCCTTCTCTTCTTCCATCAGCTTCAGGCTCCCCCTTTCGTCAAGCTTCCGTGCTTTGGGATCGACACCTAGCTTTCCATCTACAAGCTCCCCCTTGCTTTGAGCTCGTCTTCAGACTCCCCCCTTAGACTCTGCTTTCAGGATCGTAGTCTGGACTCTTACCTGCAATCACTCATCCATTTATAAGTAAAAGCATTTCAAATTTCAACCATTCAGGAATTGTAACCTGGCTCACTCAATTTTTTAAACTAACACATCTTATGAATATTTTGTAGTTTCAGAATCGAAAACTGACTCTATAACAATATAAGCAACCAAATCCCCCACAGTTAATCATCCAAGTCCAACGTAATGACCTTGGAGATATCACAAACTTTTTTTGATTTTTGGTAAAAATTCAAGTTTCAAATTAATGAACTTGTTTTATTTTCAGAAACACAATCAGCTTACTTAGATTTTGAAACTCAGCATCTCAGACATCGGTTGTCGAAAATAAAACAGAATCAAAAATCTTTTTGTATTTTCTGAAAATATAAAGCAATAAAGAAATATGTACAAACATATTTACAAACAATATTTTTGTTTGAGTTTGCGTTAAAGGATCATATCAGATCCTGACAAGTTACAAGTACCATTGAGCTTAATTACACATTAAGAATTAAACAATTCACTTAGATTGTCGATATACTTGTCCATTTAATTTTTCACACAAATTTCAACTGATTCAGGATATGAATTAGGTGAATTAAGAACTTAAACTCATTCATGTGTCCCACCTCTTGAATATACTCCCGTATCCAGATCCCAATATTCAGTCTTACAGGTGAGTATACCTAGATGATATATGTAAGGGGTTAGATGCAAGGGCCGTGAGAGCTCAGGTCGATACTTCCATATACGCAGAGAGATGACGGCTTCATTTTTTCGGTGTGTCCCCTTTAGAGGATCTTTTTTTACAACAGCAATGACTATCAATTTTATTGTTTCATCAATTTGCTGAGGGTGAAGCTATTTTTCAAGCAATGCAAAAAGTATTCTCCGGGGACTAGGCCATTGCTTCCACAAAATCAGAAGTCCCGGGATAATACCCCAGATATCACTAAGTATAAAGACCTAGTATCTCAGAAAGAGGGGTCCTTCAAACGAGATTTCAGGGGTTACCTATATATCCAAGTAGTGTTCCCCACGAAATAAGCAAGTTTGAATTTAGGTTTATATCCCGAAAAAGTTTACTAAATGTATAAAAACCTATCGGCATATCATCAGTGAGACTGTTTAACGCTATTTAATCATTACAAATCTTTAGCATACTGTAACTGTCTACTGATGTACTATCATTTCCTCTTTTTACACAAAAACTCAAATTTTCATTTTATCATGTTTTTTGACTTTTTCAAATTTTCAAATGTTTTTGTATTTTCTGACAATTTTTCTCCCCCTAAAATGCAAAACCATTTAAAGAAAATTTGACAACACGACGCTAATAGCTTTGTCTCGCCATCCATTTTCTGCTAACTGTGCTCTGTTTTGCAGAAAAAAAAAACTAATATAAAGTACCCCCATGATTTACAACCCATTGATTTTCGCCAATTTGAAAACCGTTTTTCAATCTTGTGAAAGTAATCATGTTTGTTCAGCCGTGAGGGTTTCGGCATATTCAATCAACACACAATTTTTCAATTTTTTTTTATGTACAGAAAAACAAACAATCTCCCTGTTCAACCAAACCAGGGTTCAGCAGCCTTTTTTCCTCGTTGTGTCAGGCTGCTCCAACACTTCTCTTGATAATATTCAGTTGTCTTAAGCACCTGCACATTCAGACTACTTGATTATTTGAACAATTTAGCCCAGGTCTGTTGAACCTTAGGCATTTCAACACAATATGTATCATTCAATTTCGGAAAATCTTTCTCATCAAAAACTTTTTCAACTTTGACTTCAACTTTTTCATCTTTTACCAAAATTACTTGTTTCTTAGCACTCCATTTTTTACCTTTCGGAGTACCTCTTTTGTAAAAATGTGAATCTTTTTGAACATTTTGTTTTTGAACAACTTTTGGTTTCCAAAACTCTTTGGGTTTTGTCATATCAACGGATTTTTGCCAACTTTGCATTGTTCTAAATCTGGGTGTGTGAAAAATCTGTGTTTGTCTTGAATCAGACCTAGTCTGTTTTGGTTTCCAATTTTGATTTGAAGCAAACTTGTTTGTGTTGTATCTCCAAGTTTGTTTTGAATTAAATTTGGCTGACCTTTGTTTCACACCCTCAGATTTTTGTTTCTCAATATTTTCAGGCTTCTTTTTATCAACATCCACAAGTTTCAAATTCGGACACTTTCGTGCAAGATGTCCTAATTGATCACACTTAAAACATGTTCTTTTTGAAACATCTTTAACCTGTGGTTGTTGCTTTTGCTTTTGAGCACAAAACTCTTCAATAGACTGTTGTCTGAATTTGAATTTTTCTTCTTCTTCAAAACTTTTTCCTTGAACAAAACTCATTTTTGCCTGAGAATTTTGCACTTCATTTTTCTTCCAATTTTGTTTCCTTTTATAACCCAACCCAACTTTCATGTTTTTCTTCTTGAAACCAAGTTTGTTATAAAAAAATTTCTTGTTTTTCCCAGCAAATTTTGAAATTTCTGACTTTTCAATCTCAACCATCTTAAAAACTTTATCAATTTTCTCTGAAATCACATACTGAATTGGGAATACAATATCTAAGAATAGTTTGTCCGATCCAATCATGGTGTAAACCAATCCTTTTGAATCATCATTCACAACTTTCTCAGATTTTATGTTTTTCAGATACTCATCATGAAAATTACCTTCATCTTCATCCTGTGATTCAGACTTACCTTTTGTAGACTCATCTTTCAAAACATTATCAACAACCTTACTTACCACCTCTGAATCATCAGCTTCATCAGATTTGGTGTAAGTCACATCGATACTTTCAGGTAATTGGTCAACTATGTTCAGACCTTTAGCCACCTTTTCCTCATCATAAAAAGTATAATTGTTTCTCAATGGTGGTGGTACCTGATGAAATTCTGAACCAATACCTTTTTTGTTCTTGTCAGTATCTTTGTCATCTGGTGTGATGTTGAAAATACGTTCGAGAATGTACGAAGAGTTATGATAACTTTGAAGTTTGGTAACAACCTTTTCTTTTTCAGCCAGAATTTGTTTAAGATTAGCAATTTCATCAACACATTTGTTTAATTCAAGTTGCTTTTCTTTAAACTTTCTCTCATACATTTCTTTAATGACTAAAGTTTCAGACAATCTTTGGTCAAAACATTTGACTTGGCTCTTCAAAGTATCATAAGCCTCTGGTATTCTCTGACTCGACCACTTTAAATAATCATACTCTTTTTGAAAATCTTGAAATTTAGTTTCTTTTTCAACACAATCAACACATTTTGCTGTACACATTTGTCTATAAACATCATTATCCTTTTCAAGACCTTGACATTTCTGTGTCAATTTTTCAACTTTTAGTTTCAAAATTTCTTCTTTTTCAATCATTTCTTTACATTTTATTTTGAAAACATTTTCAAGTTTGTTTGTTTCAATATCTTTTGTTTTGATTAATTCATCTTTTTCAATACAGGCTTTGCACATTTCTATGCAATTCCTGCATTTGTTCCCATTTTTATCAACAATTTCAACACTCGATAGATCAGAAGATTCATTTACCTCTGTCTCTTTCAGTACCGGTTCTTTTGTCTGATCTTCCTCTTTGTTCTCTTTTTTTCTTTTTTCTGTTCTTCTTCAATCTTCTGCTCTTCCTCAGCAGCAAGCTTTGCAGTACTCTTTACTTCCTCTACCATCTTTTTCAACTCTTCTTCTTTTCTCTTCTTCATTTCTACCACCTTTGGTAGACTCGCTTCGCAAACTTCTTTGATTTTGTTCACCAAATCTGGCAAATATTCTTTTTCAGATAACCTTCTTGTGTTGAAAGTAGCCTGACTTGGAAGCAAATTTGTTACAGCTTCAAAATCCACCTTTGATGGGTCAACAACTGGATTACCCTGTGGATCCATGTAACATTCCAAATCATCATTCCATCTTTTGGCTCTCTGGGCTTCTTTGAATGATTCTCTGAATTTTTCAAATTCCCATCTCGCATAATCTGTTTTCCACCATCTATCAGGATTAACATCAGCTACAAATGCATATCCAACTGCATCTTCTTCAGGTAGAACTTGACTCCAGTCATAACCTTCATCATCATGAATAACTGCAAGAGCTCTTGATTTTTCTTCAGGCTGCTTCAATCTAGGAGGTTCAGATTTGTTCTGATAATAGATTGCTTTCTTGTAGTAATCTTCCTTGAACGGATTTTCAGAATCATCCGCATAAGAATTCTGGCATTCACGCTTAAAGTGACCTTTCTGTTTACACTTAAAGCATGTCACTTTAGATTTGTCAAAACCCAACTTGGTAGATGGTCCACCAATCGACTTTCTCCCGGTTATCTCCATAAAACGTTGTGCCCGACGAACTGCACTGGCCATGCACCATCTTATGTCGATCAATTCCATCTCCTCAGGATCGATTTGATCGTAATCTTCTTTTGTCAAGTTGGTGTTGCCAATCTTCCCTGTAACGAGACTTTCATATGACTCAAGCACAGATGCCAAGAAAACCATCTGCTGCTTAGCAGACTCTTCACTGAAATTCTGCCCATTTTTCAGATCCACTGTGATATTAAACTGAAATAAATTCTTCGAAGCAGATTGGCTTGAAGTTTTTGAAGAAGATCTACTGTGAAAACCACTGTGAGGACTTTCATTGTTCACAGAATTTGAGCTTTCTGCAGAAAACGCTGTTCTTGGAGACCCAGCCTGTGGTAGATTTCCTCTGTAGTACAACTCCACATTCTGCTGATGAGCTGGATTGTTGACTTTAGATCTCTTTATCTCCAACTCATGGCTTTCCAATCTCTCAATGAGCAAATCCACAGTTAAATCTTCAGGCTTGATTGTGTTTTTCAACATTAAAGCAAAGTATTGCCAATCCTGATCATTTGGCAATGAGTCAAACAATTTATCCACCAGCTCCTCTTGAGTGTATGTGATTTTGTGTCTGGCCAGCTCCATCTTCAGATGTCCAAATCTCTCAATCATTTTACAAACCGATTGATTTTTCATACAACCAAAAAGATCAAACTCTTTACACAACAATTTCTTTTTGTTTTTTACAATCTCATTACTTCCTACACATTTTCTCTCTAACGCTTCCCATAAACTCTTCGATGTTTTCTCATGTTCAAGTAGCGAAATAATATCTTCTCTCACTGACTGTTTTATCAATGTAATCATTTTGTATTCAGCTACAACATTTTTATATCTATTTCTGTGAACTCTTTTTCATCTATTAACTCTCCTCCTTCTTTCACTGGTTCTGTATATCCATTTTTCAATTTTAACCAACTTTCAGGAGCGAATGCTTTTACCCAACCCTCAAATCGATTTTTCCACCAGTTATAATCTTCAATCTTCATTAATTTCGGTGGTTTCTGTTGGCTTCCATACATATTCTCATACTTCAAATTCTCTGAAATCTCCTTTGAATATTCTCTTGTTTCAGATCTTCTCTCGGATTATTCTGAAGTAAAGGCATTGTAGAACGTGTTGTAAAATTCTTCATCTCTGCTCGACATCTTTAATCACCTGGACAAACAAACAAACACAATCAGTTCAAACAATATCAAACACCTTGAAATATACTGATACTCGGTTGACGTGAAATGATCTCGACGCAAAAAATCCTCTTTCAGGCGAAATATCAACTGATCAGTTTCAAGCGAAATAGCAACTAATCAGTTTCAAGCGAAATAACACTTTTTGCTGTTTGAAGCGGAATCAGTTTGTAAAGTTCAAGCGAAATCAGACTTTTAGACAAACATCCACTTTCAAGCGAAATCAGGAAAATATTCTCAAGCGGAATCACTTGAATAGCATTTTGGAGCGGAATCACATGTATCACTTGGAAATTTCAAGCTGAATAGCAAGCTGGAGCGGAATCAGAAAGAATTTTGAAGCGGAATCAATATTTTGGAGCGAAACCAGATAATTTGAAGCTGAATCACAATCTGTTCGTTCGAGCGAAATCAAGTCGAAGATCCATTTCACTCATTTTTAGTCCAAATTTTGCAGTGAAACTTTCTAGGGTTTGTCAATATGTAGTTTTACACAATCTGTGAAAATTTGATCCAATTTTGACCGTTAAAACTTGTTCAGATTGAAAAAGAAAGTGTAGAAGTCAGAAAATTGATGATATCAAGCTAAACTCTTCTTCCTGAGCTCTGATACCACTTGTAGGATCGTTGTTTGACCCGAACGAGTCGTTCAGAAGAGCTTTCTATCCGATTCAAAGGCGGAATCAATGAAACGGCTTTGGAAACAGCTTGATACTATATAATTTGTCACTTTGATTGAATATAATACTGATTACAACCTGGAAAAATTTTGGCAGCACCTCGTTACAATTTCAGGAACCGTGTACCAAATGAAATGACAAGAACCCTATTTATACTATTCCTGATTCCGCTCGAAATGGACAAGGTAATTTCAAGCGGAATCACTTGTTCTGATTTCGCTTGAAATGTTTCTTGGTCATTTCAAGCGGAATCACTACCTTAAACCTGAAAATCTGTTTCTTGAACCTTGGGCACTGATAATCCTATCCTATTACATGATACAAGACGAAGTCAATAGACGTAGTGCACTAACACAATCAATCCTCCTCCTTTTTAACTACAAACCTTTGAAAATATCAAGAGGACTTTTGGGTGAAGGGTTAGGCTTGGGTTAAAGGTAGGTGGTTGGGTTAGTGGTTATTAGAAAAGGGCGAAAAGCGTAAAAAGCATCGGTTTTCGTAAGACTTTTTATTTTTGCAATTTTTATTTTTGATGAAGCCATTATTCAAACAAAGTTATTTTTGATGAACTTCCTTGTTTATTTCTTTTGCTTCATCATCAACATATTTTTTTTTTGAAAATTCATACGAAAAACCGAGCTTGTTACTAAAACAAAGGGTTAAAAATAAAAAGGTTTTGGTGGGTGAAAGGGTGTTTGGTTTGGGTTAAGAAATGAAAAGGTTTAGGCTCAAAGGGGTTAACCAGGGGGATTTTGGGTAGGTGGTAAAAAAAAGAAAAATATTGGTGTAGAAATAAAAAGGGTTAGTCCTAATGCCTCCATCATTTACTTACTCGGGTTTAAGTTGGTAAGGACCGGGAATGTATCGTCGTGGCAAGTTCTAGAGTTGTAAGAACCAAGCGGCTATTCACACAAGAAAGGAAAAATGAGCATTTAGTTTAAAGATATGTATTTGTATGCTCAATAAAGGCTCAAAACTCACTTTTGTGGGAATGGGCTTTTATGTGATCAATTATATATAATCAAATTTTAACTAAACTTGTCATGTCGTTTCATAATTTTCTTATGTTGGTTCTTTTTATCACGACGCTATCGGTTGTAAATTTGTAAAAATAT
Organism: Helianthus tuberosus; assembly: GCA_030545235.1. Classification (NCBI taxonomy): domain Eukaryota; kingdom Viridiplantae; phylum Streptophyta; class Magnoliopsida; order Asterales; family Asteraceae; genus Helianthus; species Helianthus tuberosus. The sequence goes on from JARYGA010041628.1 coordinate 36,436, forward strand.
AACCTTTTTAGAATTTGAAATTCTCGAGTTAAACCTAGACAAGTAAAAAAAAATGAAAAAAAAATTTTAAAAAAATTTGGGGTGATTAGTGGTTCCAATAGAGTTTTGTGTAAGGCTTGTAATTAGGACTTGCAAGATTCAAAGTTTTAGCATCCCCCCCCCCCCCACACTTAAATTACACATTGTCCTCAATGTGTCCCAAAAATAAGTTTTTAGGTTGATTGAATGTGTAAAAAGGTGTGAAAAAGCAAAATTTTATGTTACTGGGTGTCTGGACACGGCCCCGTGGTGTCCGGGCACGGGCCCGTTTTCAGTTGCCAGTAACAAAAAGTTGTAAAAAGAAACAGAAGCCTGGACACGGGGGCGTGTTGGGTGAACACGGCCCGTGTCCAGTTTACCTGAACTGGGCATCTTCTGCAGATTGTGCAGCACGGGGCCGTGTTGGGCGGGCACGACCCGTGCTGAACTTGCTGTAATGAAGAAACTTTCGTCGGATGGCCCTGTTTTCGTGCATGGGGTGCTGGTCCAAATTTCCCTTGTTATCCTTCACCATCCCGAGTGTGTTTTATTCCTGAAAATTAAAACTAAACTAGAAAACATAAAAATTAATCTATACTAAACTAAGGATAGTTCCGCGGAATGCCTCCGTGGAGTGCCACGTTTATAAGGGTCCTTGGCTAGACCCAAAGCCTGGTCATATGTTACCCAAGTGGGATGTTTTGCATCCCATGCTACACCGTTGGAGAGCGTCATCCAAGCTTGAGTCTATGATCTTCATGTAGTTAACCGGGTCTTCGTCTTCTACTCTTTTTCCGACTCCAAACTTCACTTCCTCGTCCCCAAACTTCAATGTTAGTGTTCCGTCATTCATGTCTACCACTGCTTGGGCAGTGGCTAGAAATGGCCTCCCTAGGATGAGAGGGACTTCGGTGTCTTCTTCCATGTCTAGTATGACAAAGTCGGCCGGGAAGACGAAATTGTCGACTTTGACCAATAGATTTTCAGCGACACCTTGTGGATATTTGACGGATCTGTCGGCAAGTTGTATGCTCATCTTTGTAGGGCTCGTTTTTCCTAGGCCGAGTCGTTTAAACATTTATGCAGGCATGAGGTTGATGCTAGCCCCAAGATCGGCTAGTGCATTGCGAATGGGGGACTCCCCAATCGAGCAAGGAATCGTGAAGCTTCCAGGATCAATCCTTTTTTTGTGGGAGTTTGTTGAGTAGTAAGGCGGAGCATTCTTCGCCTAAGTTAACTAATTGCAATGATTCAATTTTCCTTTTATGAGTGAGGACGTCCCTCATAAATTTTGAATATTTTGGCATTTGGGTTAGGACTTCGATAAATGGAATATTAACATGCAATTGTTTTAGTAAATTTTCGAACTTTGCGAATTGCTCATCAGTCTTTTGACGAATTAACCAACCAGGGTATGGAACCAGAGGAGTCTTAGTAGGCTCTTGAACCGGTGAAGAATCCTTCTCTTGTTGGGGCGCGGGTGGAGTTGTGGTTTGGCTAGATTGGCTTCTTTCAGTTGGTGGGAGTGGAGCCTCTTCGGGACCCACGGTACGGTTTCTCAATGTTATGAGATGTACTTGCGCCTTTGGGTTGCTCCCGGTATTACTTGGTAACGCGCCTTGTGGTCTCTCGGAGAAATTTTGAGCTATATGATTTAATTTTTTTCAATGTTTTGAATGCTAGCTTGTTGATTTCTAAAATTCGATTCCAATTGATGAAATCGATCCGAGTTTTTCTTTTCGGTGTCGGAGATGAAGCGAGATACAGTATCTTCAAGCCTTTCTCGTCCACCTTGTTGTTGAGAAAAATTTTGTGGTTGTTGAAAGTTAGTTCGTTGGTTTTATTGGTTACTACTATTGCCGGGATCTCTCCAACCAAGGTTAGGGTGGTTACGCCATCCTTGGCTGTAGGTACCCGTTGGAGGACCCGACGGCCTAGGTCTATTATCAATGTAGTTTACCGTTTCCGTTTGATCATCAACTTCTTTCATACAACTCCAATTTTCATGTGGCCCACCACACCCCTCACAAGCCATAACCGAGGCCGTTTTTTCCATTTCTAACTTTTTGATTTTTGAAGAAAGGGCCTCGATTTGGGCTTGTAAATAAGTGCTTTCATCAACCTTATGGGCGCCCGGGGCAGTAGATTTATTGCCTCGGGGGGTGTGCCACTGAAAATTTGTTTGAGCAATTTCCTCAATTTGATTGTATATTTCATTTGGGCGACGATTACCTAGAAGTCCCCCGGAGCCAGAATCAAGTGTTTGTCTTGTGTATGGCAACAACCCATTGTAGAAAGTGGATACTTGTTGCCATACCGCAAGACCGTGATGAGGACACTTTCTTAGTAGCTCCTTGAACCTTTCCCAAGTTTCATATAAGGATTCCCCATCTTCTTGTGAATATGTATTAATTTCAGTCATTAATTTAGCCGTTTTAGCAGGAGGGAAATACTTATATAGAAACTTTTGGGCTAGTTCATCCCAGGTGTTTACCGAGCCAACTGGGAGGGTGTTAAGCCAAGCCTTTGCTCGGTCTTTTAGTGAAAATGGAAACATCCGAAGGCGGATGGCGTCGTTTGATGCTCCATTGATCCGAAAGGTATCACATATTTCTAAGAAATTAGTAATATGTAGATGGGGATCCTCGTCCGCAAACCCATGGAAGGTTGCAGAGTTTTGAAGCATTTGTATCAAATGTGGCCGCAGTTCGAAGTTATTGGCTTCGACATTCGGTGCATTGATAGCAGCGTCGAGATTACCTACCGTGGGTCGTAGGTAATCCATGAGGGTACGTTGGTCCGCCATTGGAAGTGGGTCCCCCGAAACTTTCTCTTGGTTTTTAGCTTTAAGTCTTTTTCTGAGAAAGCGTTCGGGTTCTTCTAGAGGTTCTTTTATGTCTCTACTAGAACTGGAGCTCATACACTATGTAGGAAATTCAAATGTGGCACCTGGTTCCAAGTCCTGCAATAAAAACAGAAAAGAACGTTGGTCAGAAGGTTCACCACGGCCCCGTGCTCAGGTGAACACGGCCCGTGGTCGGAGATACAGTGATTGTTTTCCGGATCTTTGTTACTGGGGAGCTGGACACGGCCCCGTGTTGCACCAACACGGCCCCGTACTCAGCTCTCTGTAACTCGGAAAATAAAAACTGCCAGTAACAATGCTGGGCACGGCCCGTGTCCGACCAGGCACGGCCCGTGCTGAGCTTCTGCAGAAACTGAAAAATTAAGAAAAATCTAAAAAAAAAACAGAAAAATAAGAAAAACGATTAGGCCGTTGATTCCTAACTTTCTTAAAATCCTTGTGTCCCCGGCAGCGGCGCCAAAAACTTGATGCGTGTGTAGTGTGTATGGTTTTTAATGTATATTTTAAGCCCTTTTACACTTTTTAGCCAAGTTTTAAATTTATAAAACACGATATTTACTAACACTAAACACACATATGGGCAAGTGCACCCATCGTGAGCGTAGTATAGTGTTGGTAAGATAACGAGGTCGTCCAAGGACACAAGAGCTTTTAGTACCGGTTTATCCTCAACGTCTAATAAAATCAAAAATTTAGAAAAAGGTTTTTAAACTAGAAAAATAAAAAACTAACTAAAATGCTGAAAAATAAAAATAAAAATAAAAACAGATAGACAAGATGAATCACTTGGCTCCGACTCGTGTATAGTGTAACATTTGATTATTTCCGCACTTTTGCACTTTTGAAGAGATTATCTTAGTTATTGTAGTAGGCCCCTCTTTTGAATGTGACGTTACCCTCAACCAAGTAGTTTGAGTCAGCAAGGATACAATCCTAAAGGGTCGGATTATTGAAAGATAATTAATTAAGTTATTAATGCATATTATGGTAGGCCCCTCTTTTGAAGGTGACGTTACCCTCGGCTAAGTAGTCTGAGTCAGCAGGGATACAGTCCTAAGTAGCCGGGTTAAAGTATTAATAGTAGCTTACATATGAGGGGATCAAAGAGTTTGGACCCCCGCCATCCAATACCGGTGAGTATTGAAGGAGGTCCTACTAAATTTGACCCAGGTCCTTGCAGGATCTATACACTGAACAAGGCAAGACTCTTACCAAACCGTTCCCTTAACCCCCGACCAGGTAGCCAACATACCTCCATATAGATAGTGGAGATATGAATGGTGAAAATCTTTTATTTTATATAGACAGTAAAATAATGCCAAGACACCACGGAAAAACAATAAGGAAGAATTACCTTCAACATAAGAAACTAGTTATTAAAGTCATTAATACATAACCAAGTAAAAAGTGCGAAAAGATTAAAAATAAAAAGTATTACACTAGACACTTGTCTTCACTAAGTGATGTAAGAGACTTAGGCAAACATGGCCTTTGATTGTCAAGAACTCTTACGATCAATCTTGGATCCCGAGACGACTCACACACTCTATGATGGACAATGGATGATGGTGTTGTGATGGTGGTGGGTGGTGGGTGAAGTGTGAGAGAGGTGGTGTGCCAAGGGATGGTTTGCAAATGAGCCAAGCACCCCTATTTATAGCCTAAACAGTAGCTCGGGCACGGCCCCGTGTCCATCCTCTTCTCTGTCTTCATTAATTGCAGTTTGTCTGCATTAGTTGACCACGCCCCCGTGTCCGCTGAGCACGGCCCCGTGGTGGGCGATAGAAGCTTCTATAGCTTTGTCTTTTATGTTGGCACTTGGGCACGCCCCCGTGTTCACTGAGCACGGGGCGTGTTCAGCCTTCTGTTCTCTTGTTTTGCTTGGGAAGATGTTGTCGGGGAGGTCGGGCATGCCACGTTTGTTCTTTTTCTTGTATTTATGTTATATTTAGCTGCCTTTTTGCTTATTTTGTTAATTTGAGCTCATTTAATCCTGAAAATACAAAAGGAAGACAAAAACACACTTTTTCCAACATTAGTACTAAAAAGGGTTAGTTTTATGCCACAATTGAAGTAATTTATATGTTTCATTTTGGACACATCATGTATGGCCGAAAATATGTATGAACATGTGTGTTTAGTTGGGTTTTGATTTTTGTTAAACGATTCATGATTGATTTGATTTGATTCTTGAAAGATGGATTCATGCGTGGTTTAAAGAGATGTCATAAAAGAAGGTTCTAAAAGGGTCTTGTGATTTTAGATGAATGTGATGTAAAGTGAACTTTTGGAAGTTCATATATTTGTGTATATGTGTCGTATATATGTATGCATGTATAAAAGTTTTGTCACATGTAAATAAATGAAAGAATGTTTGTATTTATGTGAATATGATTAGATGATGATGGAATATACATGTCTTGATTTACATGAACATGGCATAAATATGGTCTTTGATGCATTTAAGATCATGTTGGATGATGGTTTTATGATATGGGTGTACTAGATGCATATACTTAGACATGCAGGATGATATGTGATCATAAAAAGGTAATTTGAGTATGATTTAATAAAAATCAGTTTTAATCATATTATAAACACTAAAATAAAGTTATTTTAAAGTGTTTAGTGACATATAACTTTGTTG